>CM076582.1:907502903-907515403 GCA_034641835.2 Pinus albicaulis
ATGCCTCCCAGGACAAGCATGGCCAACATTACCGCTCATGCGCTACCGAGTGGGGATGGAGAGAAGACGAGAGTCGATGACCCTACAAATGACCCAAGGCCACTCTTCAGGCACACTCGAACAAGCAACTCAGTTACCAACCCACCTTTCACACGAAAATCCAACCCCTCCCCCCACCGAAAGGGGAGGAGGTGAACAATATACCGAGGAGCCGATTTGACGAAGCCAACGAGACAAAAGCCCACCTCTCCAACCCCACCAAAAAGGGAGGAGGTGAACAATATGGCGAAGAGCCAACATCGACGGAGCCAACGAGCGAGCAAGGGGCACGAGAGCGACATAGGCGACCGGCCAGTTGTCTCAAGGAGCCACACACAACGACCTCATCCAACTCTGAGAACACAGAGCGAAAGGGTAACTCTTTTCACATATGCCTCCCAGGACAAGCATGGCCAACATTACCGCTCATGTGCTACTGAGTGGGGATGGAGAGAAGACGAGCCTTACCAACCCTACAAATGCAGTAGACCCAAGGCTACCTTTCAAAATAACCCCCAATGCTGGAACCGCTTACTCAACCCAACTTTCACATAGGGACCAACTCCCCCCACCCAAAGGGGAGGAGGTGAACAATATAGCGAGGAGCTGATTTCACGAAGCCAACGAGACAAAAGCCCACCTCTCCAACCCACCAAAAAGGGAGGAGGTGAACAATATAGCGAAGAGCCAACATCGACGGAGCCAACGAGCGAGCAAGGCTCACGAGAGTGACATAGGCGACCGGCCAGTTGTCTCAAGGAGCCACATAGAGTGACCTCATCCAACTCTGAGAACACAGAGCGGAAGGGTAACTCTTTTCACATATGCCTCCCAGGACAAGCATGGCCGACATTACCACTCATGCGCTACCGAGTGGGGATGGAGAGAAGACGAGAGTCGACGACCCTACAAATGACCCAAGGCCACTCTTCAGGCACACCTGAACAAGCAACTCAGTCACCAACCCACCTTTCACACGAAAATCCAACCCCTCCCCCCACCAAAAGGGGAGGAGGTGAACAATATATCGAGGAGCTGATTTCACGAAGCCAACGAGACAAAAGCCCACCTCTCCAACCCACCAAAAAGGGAGGAGGTGAACAATATAGCGAAGAGCCAACATCGACGGAGCCAACGAGCGAGCAAGGGGCACGAGAGCGACATAGGCGACCGGCCAGTTGTCTCAAGGAGCCACACAGAGCGACCTCATCCAACTATGAGAACACAGAGCGGAAGGGTAACTCTTTTCACATATGCCTCCCAGGACAAGCATGGCCAACATTACCGCTCATGCGCTACCGAGTGGGGATGGAGAGAAGACGAGAGTCGACGACCCTACAAATGACCCAAGGCCACTCTTCAGCACACCCGAACAAGCAACTCAGTTACCAACCCACCTTTCACACGAAAATCCAACCCCTCCCCCCACCGAAAGGGGAGGAGGTGAACAATATACCGAGGAGCCGATTTCACGAAGCCAACGAGACAAAAGCCCACCTCTCCAACCCACCAAAAGGGGAGGAGGTGAAGAATATGGCGAAGAGCCAACATCGACGGAGCCAACGAGCGAGCAAGGGGCACGAGAGCGACATAGGCGACCGGCCAGTTGTCTCAAGGAGCCACACAGAGCGACCTCGTCCAACTCTGAGAACACAGAGTGAAAGGGTAACTCTTTTCACATATGCCTCCCAGGACAAGCATGGCCAACATTACCGCTCATGCGCTACCGAGTGGGGATGGAGAGAAGATGAGAGTCGACGACCCTACAAATGACCCAAGGCCACTCTTCAGGCACACCCGAACAAACAACTCAGTTACCAACCC
This sequence comes from Pinus albicaulis, assembly GCA_034641835.2. Lineage (NCBI taxonomy): Eukaryota > Viridiplantae > Streptophyta > Pinopsida > Pinales > Pinaceae > Pinus > Pinus albicaulis. The sequence continues at coordinate 907,504,767 of CM076582.1, forward strand.
ACCTTTCACACGAAAATCCAACCGATCCCCCCACAAGCAAGCAAAAAGGGAGGAGAAGAACAATATAGAGAAGTGCCGACATCGACGGAGCCAACGAGTGACATAGCAAAACGCTGATTTCAATAGAGCAAACGTGCGACCAAGGGGCACGAGAGAGAGTTACTGGAGAGCCGATTTCAACAACGCCAACAGGCGGCCAGTCATCTCAAAGAGCCACACACAACAACCCCATCCAAATGCTAGAAAACAGAGTGGATGGGAGAGATTGTTCAAACATGCCTCCAGGGACAAGCATGTCCAACATTACCGCTCATATGCTACCGAGTGGTGATGGAGAGAAGAAAGTCGACGACCCTACAAATGACCCAAGGCCATTCTTCAGGCACAACCGAGAAAAACAACTCAAATACCAAACCACCTTTCACACGAAAAGAAAATCTGATAAGCACACCCTCGGACAGAGCAGGGCGACCCGAACGCCCCCGTCCGTGCGCGCTCACCCGGGGCGACACGGAGCACCCCCCCGAACAGACGCACATGGGAGCAAACGGCAAACGGGCCACCCGGATGTGCACAAGGCACCCGGGCGGTCGCAACTTAGGAAATATGGCACGGGTGCCCTCAGGCCAAACGACCCGACCCGAACGGACGACCTCACCCGGCACGACCAAACGACCTGACCCGAACGAACGCCCTCACCCGGGGCGACACGGCGCGCCCACCCGAACGGACGCACATGGGAGCAAACGGCAAACGGGCTGCCCGGACGTGCACAAGGCACCCGGGCGGTCACAACTTAGCAAATCTGACACGGGCGCCCTCGGGCCAAACGACCCGACCCGAACGGACGCCCTCACCCGGCACGCCCACCCGAACGAACGCCATCACCCGGCGCGACACGACACGCCCGACCCGAACGGACGCTCATGGGAGAAAACGACAAACGAACCGCCCGGACGTGCACAAGGCACCCGGGCGGTCACAACTTAGCAAATCTGACACGGGCGCCTTCGGCCCAAACGACCCGACCCGAACGGACGCCCTCACCGGGCACGACACGACACGCCCACCCGTAAGGACGCACATGGGAGCAAACGGCAAACGGGCCGCCCGGACGTGCACAAGGCACCCGGGCGGTCACAACTTAGCAAATCTGACACGGGCGCCGTCGGGCCAAACGACCCCACCCGAACGGACGACCTCACCTGGCACGCCCGCCCGAACGGACGCCCTCACCCGGCACGACACGGCGCCCCCACCCGAACGGACGCCCTCACCCGGCACGACACGGCGCGCCCACCCGACAGACACACATGGAGCGAATGACAAGCGGGCCCCGCCGGATATTACACATCCCGGCGGTCACAACCCTAACAAATACGACACGGGCGCCCTCGGGCAAAATGGCTGACCGAACGGACGCCCTCACCCGGCACGACCGAACGACGCCACGAGTCAAACGGACGCACATGGGAGCAAACGGGGAAACGGGCTGCCGGACACACAAGGCACCGGCGGTCACAGCCTTAAATCGACACGGGCGCCCTCGGGCTAGGCCCACTGGTAAAACCAGGACGGCCTCCTCGGCACGACCAAACGACCCGACCCGAACGGACGCCCTCACGGAAGTGAACCGCCAGCGCGCCCACGAGCAGGGCTTGCAGATGGCAAACGGACCACTGGATGTGCCCCAGGCACCGGCGGTCCCAGCTCAACAAATGCGACAGGAGCACTTTCGGGCCAAACCACCAGAGCCGAACGGAGCGCCCTCCCGAAAGACAGGCCTGCGCCGCCCACCAAACGGACGCACATAGGAGCAAACGGCAAACGGGCCGCCCGGACGTGCACAAGGCACCCGGGCGGTCACAACTTAGCAAATTTGACACGGGCGCCCTTGGGCCAAACGACCCGACCCGACCCGAACGGACGCCCTCGCCCGGCACGCCCACCCGAACGGACGCCATCGTGCCGCACGACCAAACGACCCGACCCGAACGGACGCCCTCACCGGTAGGGAGGACGGACAACCTCACCAGCACGCCACACGAGAACGGACGGAGTCACCGGCGCGACCGTGCAGGCCAAACGAGCGCTTTGGAGAAAAAACGGCAAACGAGGCTTTGCCGGACGTGCACAAGGCACCCGGGCGGTCACAACTTAGCAAATCTGACACGGGCGCCCTCAGGCCAAACGACCCGACCCGACCCGAACGGGCGCCCTCGCCCGGCACGCCCACCCGAACGGTAGCCATCGTGCTGCACGACCAAACGACACGACACGAACGGACGCCCTCACCCGGCACGACCGAACGACCCGACCCGAACGGATGCCCTCACCCGGCACGACCAAACGACCCGACCCGAACGGACGCACATGGGAGCAAACGGAAAATGGGCCGCCCGGACGTGCACAAAGCACCCGGGCGGTCACAACTTAGCAAATCTGACACAGGCGCCCTCGGGCCAAACGACCCGACCCGACCCAAACGGACGCCCTCGCCCGTCACGCCCACCCGAACAGACGCCATCATGCCGCACGACCAAACGACCTGACACGAACGGACGCCCTCACCCGGCACGACCGAACGACCCGACCCGAACGGACACACATGGGAGCAAACGGAAAACGAGCCGCTCGGACGTGCATAAGGCACCCGGGCAGTCACAACTTAGCAAATCTGACACGGGCGCCCTCGGGCCAAACGACCCGACCCGACCTGAACGGACGCCCTCGCCCGGCACGCCCACCCGAACGGACGCCATCGTGCCGCACGACCAAACGACCCGACCCGAACGGATGCCCTCACCCGGCACGACCGAACGACCCGACCCGAACGGACGCCCTCACCCGGAACGACCAAACAACCCGACCCGAATGGACGCACATGGGAGCAAACGACAAACGGGCCGCCCGGACGTGCACAAGGCACCCGGGCGGTCACAACTTAGCAAATTTGACACGGACGCCCTCGCCCGGCACGCCCACCCGAACGGACGCCATCGTGCCGCACGACCAAAGGACCCGACCCGAACGGACGCCCTCGCCCGGCACGACCGAACGACCCGACCCGAACAGACGCCCTCACCTGGCACGACCGAACGGACGCCCTCACCAGGCACGACCGAACGACCCGACCCGAACGGACGCCCTCACCCGGCACGACCGAACGACCCGACCTAAAAGGACGCCCTCGCCCGGCACGACTGAACGACCCGACCAAACGGACGCACATGGGAGCAAACGGCAAACGGGCCGCCCGGACGTGCACAAGGCACCCGGGCGGTCACGACTTAGCAACTCTGACACGGGCGCCCTCGGGCCAAACGACCCGACCCGACCCGGGACCCGGGACGCTTCCTTACCCCGCACGGCCCAGTCCACTCCGACCCCGAACGGACGCTCACCCATCGCGCCCACCAAAACGCGACGCACATGGGAGCAACGAATGTCGCCTTGGACGTGCACAAGGCACCGGCTATTGCCAACTTAATACCTGACACGGCGCTCGGGCGAACGACCTCGACTTCCGACCCGAACGGACGCCCTCACATGGCACGACCGAATGACCTGACCCGACCCGACTCGAACGGACGCCCTCACCCGGCACGCCCACTCGAACGGATGCCCTCGGGCCAAATGACCCGACCCGACCCGAACGGACACCCTCACTCGACACGACCAAACGACCCGACCCGACCCGACCCGAACGGATGACCTCACTTGGCACGCCCACCCAACCCGACCGGACCCGACTCGAACGGACGCCCTCGGCCCAAACGACCCGACCCGACCTGAACGAATGCCCTCACCCGGCACGACCAAACGACCCGACCCGACCCGAACGGACGCCCTCACCCGGCATGACCAAACGACCCGACCCGAACGGACGCCCTTGGGCCAAACGACTCGAACGGACGCCCTCACCCACCATGACCAAACGACCCGACCCGAACGGACACCCTCACCCGGCACGACCGAACGACCCGACCCGACCCAAATGGACGCACATGTAACCAAACGGCAAACGGGCCGCCCGGACGTGCACAAGGCACCCTGGCTGTCACAACTTAGCAAATCTGACATGGGCACCCTCCGACCAAACAGCCCGACCCGGACGGACGCCCTCACCCGGTGCCACACGACCCGCCCGACCGAACGGACGCACATGGGAGAAAACGGCAAACGGGTCGCTCGGACGTGCACAAGGCACTCGGGCGGTCACAACTTAGCAAATCTGATACGGGCGCCCTCGGCCCAAACGACTCGACCCGAACGCCTTTGGCCGGGCGCCCTCACCCGACGCGCCCGACCCGACCCGAACGCGTTTGGCTGGGCGAGTCGGGTGACCCAAGACTGGGCGCCTCTGCACGAACTGCACTACAGTGCGGAAGCCATTCGGGGAGCGTCCGGAGTCGGAATTGAGTGCCGTAAATTGCAGAATGTGCGTATTGACGGGCCGCATCTAACCGTACAGTTGGGAAGCGGATTGGACACACAGAAAGCTCGAGGGACGGTCTAAACTGATTTGTAGTGCCGATTTGAGTGACCCGGCAGCACTTGGGCAGTTTTGTGCAGGATATTCCCAAGGTGAATTCTGATGATTGTAAATGATTGTTGTAGGCTAGTTTGATGGTTGAAAAGCCTTAGGGCTTGGTCAAAAGGCTAACTTGCCTTGCCAAGGAGCAGAAGTGGCTTCTGCTGGATTGGAACTTATTATTTCATATTTATCATTATTAACACGGAATTGCCCCTCCCTTGTATGTATGAGCATACTTGTGGATTGATAATGATGTTTATGTTTATTTCCGCATATCGAGAGAACCTTTGGTTAATAACTAACAAGTGTTGCTAAAGGCGTAGTCTATATACTTGAGTATTTGGAAAAAGAAAAAAAGTACGGTAGTGCCGCACCCGTCTATAGCGTGGTTGAAAGACACCGAAGGTATAGGGGCGTGACAACTAGGCACACGGGCGGTCACAACTTAGCATTTTCGATACGGCCTCCCTCACACGACCCGACCCGAAAGCGTTTCCTTGGGCGCCCTCACACGGCACGACCTGACCCGCCCTAACGAGGGCACAAAGGAGCAAACGGCAATCGGGTCGCACGAACGTGCACAAGGCACATGGGCGGTCACAACTTAGCATTTTTTATACGGCCTCCTTCACACGACCCGACCCGAACACGTTTCCTTGGGCGCCCTCACACGGCACGACCCGACCCGCCCGAACGAAGGCACGAGGGAGCAAACGGAAAACGGGTCGCACGAACGTGCACAAGGCACACGAGCAGTCACGACTTAGCATTTTTTATACGGCCCCCCCTCGCACGGCACGACCCGACCCGACCCGCCCGAACAAAGGCACAAGGGAGCAAATCGGAAACTGGCCGCGCGAACGTGCACAAGGCACGCGGGCGGTCACAACTTAGCATTTTTTATACGGCCGCCCTCACACGACCCGACCCGAACGCGTTTCCTTGGGCGCCCTCACGCGACCCGACCCGACCGAACGCGTTTCCCTCCTCGAAGGTATGCATCCCATAGTGCATCAAAATCAAGACCAGTCTCGATCTCAGTTCCTCAGTGAACCAGATACTGCAAGATCATTGTAGTATGAAGCCTCCAATGAATGAAACTCCATCATGAACTCCCATGCATCATCCTATCCAAAGCGTTGGAAAGCATACTTGTATTGCCCACGAGTGCCACCACAAGTTGTTCTCACCCTGCAAGTCATATGAATGTGCTCGTAGGCTGCTCATCCAACCAATGTCTTGTTGCTCAAAGTGAACAACGTCCATTAGCCCATCTATAAAAGATCTCCATGTAGCACCAACAATCGATCATGCTCAGCATATTCCTTCTTGACACTCCTCCATGATGCTCATAAGTGGGCACCCAGTAAGTGCACGTGCATAATGTCTCCACATAATGTCCTGCCATGCCCTCGTGTCAATGTACATGACTTTGGTTGCCCATGTGTCCATCAAGAGTAGACTCGCCTCAACCCCAGTCACCATCATGTGTATAGTGTACAGGCTAAGTGCCCTCGGTCACTTCTACCATCATCATCATGGGTACTTCCTCCAAGGCTTCTCCCCCGCTAAAGGTGCACCAAGAGTTCCTTCTTGGTTGTAAGCCATGAAGAAGTCTACCCAGACAATGTGCCCTACCACCAAGGCAGTCCATGAGTCATGCCGGGCACCTAGCCATTTTCCATGTGGCTAAGCATGACCCGTATCTATCACAGAGATCATCAAGTTCCACCCTTGTCACGGGAATTTGAACCTACTAGAGCGAGGTCACAAATTTCCCTGTCAAGGCCCACAACAAGAAATGCTCCCCTTGCTTCTCCAATGTACAAGGTTCCATCATAGTCATCCGAGGAAAGGTCCTCCATGGTATTGGAAAAGAAGTCATCTTATTTCCCATCCCTGCATACGGTCCATCTCCCAGATGCTCAATTGAAACACGAGCCATGTCTTCATGAAGAATCTCTAAGCGAGTGTCCTCCGTCCTCATCAATGTCTGCAATGCTTCCGATCCTGGTACCGCCTGCTCATAAAGTTCCTCCTCGATCATTGTCACTTCTGCAAAATTTTCATGTGATTCATCCCCCAATGCCTGCAATGTGCTTGGTCCAGGTTCAACTTGTTCCACGAGTTCTTCCTCGATCATATCCGCATCCTCAACATCCTCCCCAGAATCATCCATCACCGATGCTTGCGATGTGCTTGGCCCTGGTCCAACCTGTTCATCAGGTTCGTCCTCGACTTCTACCACATCTGCAACATCCTTGTGAGAATCGTCCACCATCAATGCTTGTAATGTGCTTGGTCCTGGTCCAACTTGTTCATCAGCTTCTTCCTTGACTTCAATCACATCTACAACATCCTTTGGTTCGGCCACAGTGGGCTTCATACCACCATGCTTCATCTTTCCAAGGTCTCTAAGCTTGAGAAGCTTATCAATTAACTTCCTTCTCTCTTCTTCCACCTTGTCCATTTCTGCTCGGAGAATTCTCACTTTCTTCATAAGTCGAAACATTTCATCTTTTCTCATGCCAGATGTCCTCCTCTTGCACAATGTATCAATGGTCCGACTCGCCTCATCAAACTCCCTTTCCACTTCCTTCGACTTCTCTTTAATTTCTTTGAAGTTCATTTCCAATGAAACAAACTCATCCATCAAGCTTCAATACCACCTGCAACGCTGCAACGGTATCCCTGCTCAATAATAATAATAATAATAATAAAAGCCACAAAAATGTAGCTCTGATACCAACTGTCACGCCCTTATACCTGTGGTAGTCTCCCAAACGCTCTATAGACGGGTGCGGCACTACCTTATTTTTCTCTTTTCAAATACTCAATAAGTAGACTACGCCTAACTCAACACTTGTTTAATTAATCTTCCAAAGTGCTCCTGTGCGGAAATAAAATAGCAATAAACATCAATATCAAACCACACGAACGCCCATACATTCAAGGGAGGGGCAAATCCCGTTAATAAGTCTGCCCAGTATTATGCTTCAATAAATATGTACAATCTGCAATAACTATACAGCCAAGCCTCCATAAACCATTTATGCTTCTTGCCAAATGTGCTTGTACCTGGGTCTAGCCTTAACAGCTTCCCAACAGTGCAAAAAATCCAAAGGAACCCCAAAATTCCCTTTCAGAACATGTTTCTGAAGTCTGCGCGAATTCTGGTTCGAGTGGGTCACTCGGGTCACAGACGCCCTCGGCACCCTGAACGCGTTTCCGCACGCGGGTCACCGGGGGCACGGTCTGCACGCGTTTCCTGAACGCGTTCGACCCGACCCGACCCTGCTGAACGAACTCCGCGCCTTCAAACACTGTTCCGCGCGTCCGGAACGCGGGCGCGCTGCACGAACCCGACTCGACCTGAACGCGCCCGCCCTGAACACTGTTCTCCACGCGTCCTGCGGAAGGAACCCGACTCGACCATGCACTAAACACGGCACCGCACGCGCCCTGCGGAAGGAACCCGACTCGACCTGCGGGTGAACGCCGAACGGGTTTTTACCCGACTCGACCCAGACTCCGTTTCCCTGCTGCGGCTTCGCCCTCCACCCTCGACCTTCGCTCTGGCTCGAGCATTAGCTTTCCAATGGTGGAATCAGCAAGGTGTTGATGTCCTTCTTTCTTTCCTTTATCGTCCATCGCACGTCCTCCTTTCGTATGTGCCTTTGCCCACACATTGCTTCCATGGGTGGGGCTTGACCCATATGAGGCCGATCCAGTAAACGCCCATAAAGCCTTGGTTACGATGTGGCATTTCCTCCTTAACGTCGGCTTGCCACCACGGCCGGCCTATAAAACCTCCAAGCCAACACACGGCCATTTTTGGATGCGTTTATGCACGTCGCTCCTAAACGTCGCACGGTCACCATGATAACGTTGCATAGTAGCCGAACGATGTTTTCGTCCGTCGGCGCACCCGTCTAACCTTCCGTCGTGGTTTTCGTCGTTCGTCGCATGTCCACCGAACGCTTCCAATGCCTTCTGTCATCGTCCTCGGTTCGTGGGTCTTACAGGGGCGGTTTTCGTCGTGGCGGGCGTATAATTGGACGGTGTCCATTGAGCAGGGACATGGAAACCTTACATTTCGCACAGTTGGGCGACTGTCGTCACGGCGGGGCGAGGAAACCTGTCACGCCCCTAGACCTTCGGTGACCTTTCAACCGTGCTATAGACGGGGTGCGGCACTACCGTACTTCTCCCTTTCGTAATACTCAAGTATGTAGACTGCGCCTTTAGCAACACTTGTTAAATTAGTTAATCAAATGTTCTTTCAATGTGCGGAAAACATGAACATCATCATCACATCCACAGTGTACGCCCATACATACAAGGGAGGGGCAACTTCCAGTTAATAATGGGTCTGCCCGATAATATGTTTCATAAATACGAAATAGAGTATAAGTTCCAATCCAGCAAAAGACCCCCTTTGCTCTTTGGCAAGGCAAGTCACTTTTTGTCCAAGCTTACAATGCTTGATAATCATTAACTAGCCCACAACAATCGTTTACAGCACTAGAATTCACCTCGGGAATATCCTGCATACAACTGCCCAAGTGCTGTCGTGTCACTCGGGTCGGCACTGCAAATGATTTCAGACCTCCCCGCGAGCTCTTCGTCTGTCCAATCTACTCCCCCAGCTATGTGGTTAGCTCCGTCCCATCAAAACGCACCTGCTTCAACTTTCAGCACTCAATTCCGACTCACGATGCCTTCAGAACGACCTCTGAACTAAAGCTCGGATCGTGCGGACGCCCTGCGGAGAAGTTCTGCACGCCCTGGACGTATGTCGCACGACTTGAACCGCGCGCTGCCCGACTCGACCCGTCCTGTGGTGCGAATTCCCTGCGGAGGAATTCCGCACGCCCTGCACGTCAACAACCTGGCTCGACCCGCACTCGCCCTGCGTTCACCGCCGCCGTGTTTCCTTCACCAACGAGCTGTTGGCTTAGCTCGTGGTGCTCCAATGCGCTCGCACTCAGATGCTTGCTTGATCGTTGGTTGGATGACTTCTCCGTCATCCGCACGACGTATTAATATGCATATCATGTGCGTGTCGTGGGTCACTCGGTCGACCCGAGACGACCCCCATCGTTCAGCTGTCCGCCCACTCGTGTAGCGTCGGCCGCTCAACTCGTGCGTCGGTTCTATGACTCCGGCTACGCTGTGACGTTTCACCTGTAACGTCACTTTTTCCAATGCCACCGCCGGCTATGTGCGACGCGCCCGTGCCGCTCGCCGCCACACACCCGCGCCCGTGCGGTTACTGCGCGGCGGCTCGCTCGTAACGTCGCACGGCGCCCGAACGCCCGACGGGCGCGCCCGTTACCACGAATGCGCCTCATGAAGTCTTGGGGCCTTACAAAACCCAACCTTCCCCGCATTTGGATGGCTTCCGCCGCGACGAGGCGTGGAAACCCCAAGTTCCGGAGACGGACCAGGGGAGCGGTTTCCGTCGCGCCGCGAAATGGGAGCCCCAAGTTCGCCAGGCTTGGGCGGTTCTTCGCCGTGCCGCGCGACGGAAACCACGAGTTTCGTAAACTTGGGCGATTACGGTCGTGCCGCGACATGGAAACCCAAGTTCCCCTGACCAGGGGCGCGGTTTTCGTCGGGGCGGGAGATGGAAACCGCAAGGTTCCCAGAACTAGGCGGTTTCCCTGGTGCCACGAAACAGAAGCCCCAAAGTTCCGCAGGCTTGGGCGGTTCTCCGTCGTGCCGCGACATGGAAACCCGAGCTCCCCGCACCGAGGCCACGGTTTCTGTCGTGGCGGGACGTGGAAATCCCCGAGTTTCCCGGAATTGGGTGGTGTCCGTCGTGCCGCAAAAAATGGGAACCCCCGAGCTCCGCGGGACCCTGGTGGCGGTTTCCGTCGCGCCGTGACATGGAAACTCGAAGTTCCCCATACTTGGGCGGCGGTTTCTGTCACGCTGCGGCATGGACCCCCAAAGTACCCCGTGCTGGGGGTTGCGGTTTCCATCGCGGCGGGACATGGGAACCCCAGGTTTCCCAGACTTGGGGAAATTTTCCGCCGTGCCACGAAATGGAAACCCCGAGTTTCTCCAAATTGGGGCGGCTGTCTGTCGTGTGGCA
>CM076582.1:907525403-907540403 GCA_034641835.2 Pinus albicaulis
GCCCCACCGACTTACCAACTGGACAATGAAAACTTCTCACCTGCAGCCACCTCCACACAGAGGATGGAGGTCGAAGCGTTCCACCTTCAAGTCCTCCTTCCAGATATAGCCCCCGCCATCAACGTAGCAAGCCTCATCCCTGTTGGACCACAATCGCATGAGCGATCAACAAAACAAGAAATGCCCATCACCTTGTGTCTCAACATTCCAAGCCGCATAATCCTACGATGCACGCAAGATGCAAGGAAAAAGCCGACCACTCGAGCAAACAAATGGGACACCACATCTATCAAGACCTCAAAGCCAACGCAGGGACAAACAACGTGCACTCTGAAAGGAATTCCAGACCTTAATTTTACAACAAGGAGAACCCCGCTCCTCACATCGCCCAATGGAAAAAGCAAGAAAGAGGGGAAGCTTACAGCGAAAACCCCTCCACATTCCTCTTAAACGTATGCATCTCAACCCACAGTGCTGACATAGAAAGAGTACAAGCACAAGAAACCGGCACAGTAAAGAGCCAAACAATGAAGAGGACAGTCGTCTCAAGGAGCCACACACAAAAACCCATCCAATTCCAAGAACACGGAGCGAAGGGGGAATTGTTCACATATGCCTCCAAGGACGAGGATGGCCAACATTACCGCTCATGTGCTACCAAGTGGGGATGGAGAGAATACGAATGTCGACCACCCTACAAATGACCCAAGGCCATTCTTCAGGCACACCCGACAAGCTACTCAATTACCAACCCACCTTTCACACGAAAATCCAACCCCTCCCCCCACCAAAAGGGGAGGAGGTGAACAATATAGCGAGGAGCCAATTTCACGAAGCCAATGAGACAAAAGCCCACCTATCCAACCCACCAAAAAGGGAGGAGGTGAACAATATAGCAAAGAGCCAACATCGACGGAGCCAACGAGCGAGCAAGGGGCACGAGAGCGACATAGGCGACCGGCCAGTTGTCTCAAAGAGCCACATAGAGCGACCTCATCCAACTCTGAGAACACAGAGCGGAAGGGTAGCTCTTTTCACATATGCCTCCCAGGACAAGCATGGCCAACATTACCGCTCATGTGCTACCGAGTGGGGATGGAGAGAAGACGAGAGTCGACGACCCTACAAATGACCCAAGGCCACTCTTCAGGCACACCCGAACAAGCAACTCAATTTACCAACCCACCTTTCACACGAAAATCCAACCCCTCCCCCCACCGAAAGGGGGAGGAGGTGAACAATATACCGAGGAGCCGATTTCACGAAGCCAACGAGACAAAAGCCCACCTCTCCAACCCACCAAAAATGGAGGAGGTGAACAATATGGCGAAGAGCCAACATCGACAGAGCCAACGAGCGAGCAAGGGGCACGAGAGCGACATAGGCGACCGGCCAGTTGTCTCAAGGAGCCACACAGAGCGACCTCGTCCACCTCTGAGAACACAGAGCAGAAGGGTAACTCTTTTCACATATGCCTCCCAGGACAAGCATGGCCAACATTACCGCTCATGCGCTACCGAGTGGGGATGGAGAGAAGAAGAGAGTCGACGACCCTACAAATGACCCAAGGCCACTCTTCAGGCACACCCGAACAAACAACTCAGTTACCAACCCACCTTTCACACGAAAATCCAACCCCTCCCCCCACCAAAAGGGGAGGAGGTGAACAATATAGTGAGGAGCCGATTTCACGAAGCCAACGAGACAAAAGCCCACCTCTCCAACCCACCAAAAAGGGAGGAGGTGAAGAATATGGCGAAGAGCCAACATCGACGGAGCCAACGAGCGAGCAAGGGGCACGAGAGCGACATAGGCGACGGGCCAGTTGTCTCAAGGAGCCACACAGAGCGACCTCGTCCAACTCTGAGAACACAGAGCGGAAGGGTAACTCTTTTCACATATGCCTCCCAGGACAAGCATGGCCAACATTACCGCTCATGCGCTATCGAGTGGGGATGGAGAGAAGACGAGAGTCGACGACCCTACAAATGACCCAAGGCCACTCTTCAGGCACACCCGAACAAGCAACTCAGTTACCGACCCACCTTTCACACGAAAATCCAACCCCTCCCCCCACCGAAAGGGGAGGAGGTGAACAATATACCGAGGAGCCGATTTCACGAAGCCAACGAGACAAAAGCCCACCTCTCCAACCCACCAAAAAGGGAAGAGGTGAACAATATAGCGAAGAGCCAACATCGACGGAGCCAACGAGCGAGCAAGGGGCACGAGAGCGACATAGGCGACCGGCCAGTTGTCTCAAGGAGCCACACAGAGCGACCTCGTCCACCTCTGAGAACACAGAGCGGAAGGGTAACTCTTTTCACATATGCCTCCCAGGACAAGTATGGCCAACATTACCACTCATGCGCTACCGAGTGGGGATGGAGAGAAGACGAGAGTCGACGACCCTACAAATGACCCAAGGCCACTCTTCAGGCACACCCGAACAAGCAACTCAGTTACCAACCCACCTTTCACACGAAAATCCAACCCGTCCCCCCACCAAAAGGGGAGGAGGTGAACAATATAGCGAGGAGCCGATTTCACGAAGCCAACCAAACAAAAGCCCACCTCTCCAACCCACCAAAAAGGGAGGAGGTGAAAAATATAGCGAAGAGCCAACATCGACGGAGCCAACGAGCGAGCAAGGGGCACGAGAGCGACATAGGCGACCGGCCAGTTGTCTCAAGGAGCCACACAGAGCGACCTCATCCAACTCTGAGAACACAGAGCGCAAGGGTAACTCTTTTGACATATGCCTCCCAGGACAAGCATGGCCAACATTACCGCTCATGCGCTACCGAGTCGGGATGGAGAGAAGACGAGAGTCGACGACCCTACAAATGACCCAAGGCCACTCTTCAGGCACACCCGAACAAGAAACTTAGTTACCAACCCACCTTTTACACGAAAATCCAACCCCTCCCCCCACCGAAAGGGGAGGGGGTGAACAATATACCGAGGAGCCGATTTCACGAAGCCAACGAGACAAAAGCCCACCTCTCCAACCCACCAAAAAGGGAGGAGGTGAACAATATAGTGAAGAGCCAACATCGACGGAGCCAACAAGCGAGCAAGGGGCACGAGAGCGACATAGGCGACCGGCCAGTTGTCTCAAGGAGCCACAGAGAGCGACCTCATGCAACTCTGAGAACATAGAGCGGAAGGGTAACTCTTTTCACATATGCCTCCCAGGACAAGCATGGCCAACATTACCGCTCATGCGCTACTGAGTGGGGATGGAGAGAAGACGAGAGTCAACGACCCTACAAATGACCTAAGGCCACTCTTCAGGCACACCCGAACAAGCAACTCAGTTACCAACCCACCTTCCACACGAAAATCCAACCCCTCCCCCCACCAAAAGGGGAGGAGGTGAACAATATACCGAGGAGCCGATTTCACGAAGCCAATGAGACAAAAGCCCACCTCTCCAACCCACCAAAAAGGGAGGAGGTGAACAATATAGCGCAGAGCCAACATCGACGGAGCCAACGAGCGAGCAAGGGGTACGAGAGCGACATAGGCGACCGGCCAGTTGTCTCAAGGAGCCACACAGAGCGACCTCATCCAACTCTGAGAACACAGAGCGGAAGGGTAACTCTTTTCACATATGCCTCCCAGGACAAGCATGGCCAACATTACCGCTCATGCGCTACCGAGTGGGGATGGAGAGAAGATGAGAGTCGACAACCCTACAAATGACCCAAGGCCACTCTTCAGGCACACCCGAACAAGCAACTCAGTTACCAACCCACCTTTCACACGAAAATCCAACCCCTCCCCCCACCGAAAGGGGAGGAGGTGAACAATATACCGAGGAGCCGATTTCACGAAGCCAACGAGACAAAAGCCCACCTCTCCCACCCACCAAAAAAGGAGGAGGTGAACAATATGGCGAAGAGCCAACATCGACGGAGCCAACGAGCGAGCAAGGGGCACGAGAGCGACATAGGCGACCGGCCAGTTGTCTCAAGGAGCCACACAGAGCGACCTCGTCCAACTCTGAGAACACAGAGCGGAAGGGTAACTCTTTTCACATATGCCTCCCAGGACAAGCATGGCCAACATTACCGCTCATGCCCTACCGAGTGGGGATGGAGAGAAGACGAGAGTCGACGACCCTACAAATGACCCAAGGCCACTCTTCAGGCACACCCGAACAAGCAACTTAGTTACCAACCCACCTTTCACACGAAAATCCAACCCCTCCCCCCACCAAAAGGGGAGGAGGTGAACAATATAGCGAGGAGCCGATTTCACGAAGCCAACGAGACAAAAGCCCACCTCTCCAACCCACCAAAAAGGGAGGAGGTGAACAACATAGTGAAGAGCCAACATCGACGGAGCCAACGAGCGAGCAAGGGGCACGAGAGCGACATAGGCGACCGGCCAGTTGTCTCAAGGAGCCACACAGAGCGACCTCATCCAACTCCGAGAACACAGAGCGGAAGGGCAACTCTTTTCACATATGCCTCCCAGGACAAGCATGGCCAACATTACCGCTCATGCACTACAAATGACCCAAGGCCACTCTTCAGGCACACCCGAACAAGCAACTCAGTTACCAACCCACCTTTCACACGAAAATCCAACCCCTCCCCCCACCAAAAGGGGAGGAGGTGAACAATATAGCGAGGAGCCGATTTCACGAAGCCAACGAGACAAAAGCCCACCTCTCCAACCCACCAAAAAGGGAGGAGGTGAACAATATGGCGAAGAGCCAACCTCGACGGAGCCAACGAGAGAGCAAGGGGCACGAGAGCGACATAGGCGACCGGCCAGTTGTCTCAAGGAGCCACACAGAGCGACCTCGTCCAACTCTGAGAACACAGAGCAGAAGGGTAACTCTTTTCACATATGCCTCCCAGGACAAGCATGGCCAACATTACCGCTCATGCGCTACCGAGTGGGGATGGAGAGAAGATGAGAGTCGACGACCCTACAAATGACCCAAGGCCACTCTTCTGGCACACCCGAACAAACCACTCAGTTACCAACCCACCCTTCACACGAAAATCCAACCCCTCCCCCCACAAGCAAGCAAAAAGGGAGGAGAAGAACAATATAGAGAAGAGCCGACATCGACGGAGCCAACGAGCGACATAGCAAAACGCTGATTTCAACAGAGAAAACGTGCGACCAAGGGGCACGAGAGAGAGTTACCGGAGAGCCGATTTCAACAACTCCAACAGGCGGCCAGTCATCTCAAAGAGCCACACACAACAACCCCATCCAAATGCTAGAAAACAGAGTGGACGGGAGAGATTGTTCAAACATGCCTCTAAGGACAAGCATGGCCAACATTACTGCTCATATGCTACTGAGTGGTGATGGAGAGAAGAAAGTCGACGACCCTACAAATGACCCAAGGCCATTCTTCAGGCACAACCGAGCAAAACAACTCAATTACCAACCCACCTTTCACACGAAAAGCAAATCTGATAAGCGCACCCTCGGACAAAACAGGGCGACCCGAACGCCCCCATCCGTGCGCCCTCACCCGGGGCGACACGGAGCGCCCCCCCGAATGGACGCACATGGGAGCAAACGGCAAACGGGCCGCCCGGACGTACACAAGGCACCCGGACGGTCGCAACTTAGCAAATATGGCACAGGCGCCCTCGGGCCAAACGACCTGACCCGAACGGACGACCTCACCCGGCACGACCAAATGACCCGACCCAAACGAACGCCCTCACCCGGGGCGACACGGCGCGCCCACCCGGACTGACGCACATGGGAGAAAATGTCAAACGGGCCGCCCGGACTTGCACAAGGCACCCGGGCGGTCACAAATTAGCAAATCTGACACGGGCGCCCTCGGGCCAAACGACCCGACCCGAACGGACGCCCTCACCCGGCACGCCCACCCGAACGAACGCCATCACCCGACGCGACACGGCATGCCCGACCCGAACGGACCGCCCGAACGTGCACAAGTGACCCGGGTGGTCACAACTTAGCAAATCTGACACGAGCACCCTCAGCCCAAACGACCCGACCCGAATGGACGCCCTCACCCGGCACGACACGACACGCCCACCTGAAAGGACGCACATGGGAGCAAACAACAAATGGGCCGCCCAGACGTGCACAAGGCACCCGGGCGGTCACAACTTAGCAAATCTGACACGGGCGCCCTTGGGCCAAACGACCCCACCCGAACAGACGATCTCACCTGGCACGCCCACCCGAACGGACGCCCTCACCCGGTACGACACGGCGCGCCCACCCGAACGGACGCACATGGGAGCGAACGGCAAACGGGCCGCCCGGACATGCACAAAGCACCCGGGCGATCACAACTTAGCAAATCTGACACGGGCGCCCTCGGGCCAAACCACCCGACCCGAACGGACGAACTCACCCAGCACGACCAAACGACCCGACCCGAACGGACGCCCTCACCGTGCACGACACGACGCGCCCACCCGAACGGACGCACATGGTTGCAAACGGCAAACGGGCCGCCCGGACGTGCACAAGGCACCCGGGCGGTCACAACTTAGCAAATCTGACACGGGCGCCCTCGGGCCAAACCACCCGACCCGAACGGACGCCCTCACCCGGCACGACCACCTGAATGGACGCCCTCACCCGGCACGACACGACGTGCCCACCCAAACGGTCGCACATGGGAGCAAATGGCAAACGGGCCACCCGGACGTGCACAAGCCACCCGGGCGGTCACAACTTAGCAAATCTAACACGGGCGCCCTCGAGCCAAACGACCCAACCCGACCCAAATGGACGCCCTTGCCCGGCACGCCCACCCGAACGGTCGCCATCGTGCCGCACGACCAAACGACACGACACGAACGGACGCCCTCACCCGGCACGACCGAACGGACAACCTCACCCGGCACGCCCACACGAACGGACGCCCTCACCCGACGTGACACGGCACGCCGGACCAAACGAACGCACATGGGAGCAAACGACAAACGGGCTGCCCGGACGTGGACAAGGCACCCGGGCGGTCACAACTTAGCAAATCTGACATGGGCGCCCTTGGGCCAAACGACCCGACCCGACCCAAACGGACGCCCTCGCCTGGCACACCCACCCGAACGGTTGCCATCGTGCCGCACGACCAAACGACACGACACGAACGGACGCCCTCACCTGGCACCACCAAACGACCCGACCCGAACGGACGCCTTCACCCGGCACGACCAAATGACCCGACCCGAATGGACGCACATGGGAGCAAACGGCAAACGGGCCGCCCGGACGTGCACAAGGCACCCGGGCAGTCACAACTTAGCAAATCTGACACGGGCGCCCTCGGGCCAAATGACCCGACCCGACCCGAACGGATGCCCTCGTCGGACACACCCACCCGAATAGACCCCATCGTGCCGCACAACCAAACGACCCGACACGAACGGACGCCCTCACCTGGCATGACCGAACGACCCGACCCGAACGGACGCACATGGGAGCAAACGGCAAACGGGCCGCCCGGACGTGCACAAGGCACCGGGGCAGTCACAACTTAGCAAATCTGACATGGGCGCCCTCCGGCCAAACGACCTGACCCGACCCGAACGGACGCCTTCGCCCGGCACGCCCACCCAAACGGATGCCATCGTGCCGCACGACCAAACGACCCGACCCGAACGGACGCCCTCACCCGGCACGACCGAACGACCCAACCCGAACGGATGCCCTCACCCGGCACGACCTAACGACCCGACCCGAACGGACGCACATGGGAGAAAATGGCAAACGGGCCGTCTGGGCGGTCACAACTTAGCAAATTTGAAACGGGCGCCCTCGGGCCAAACGACCCGACCCGACCCGAACGGACACCCTCGCCCGACACGCCCACCCGAACGGACGCCATCGTGCCGCACGACCAAACGACCCGACCCGAACGGACGCAATCGCCCGGCACGACCGAACGACCCGACCCGAACGGACGCCCTCACCCAGCATGACCGAACGGACGCCCTCACCCGGCACGACCGAACAACCCGACCCGAATGGACGCCCTCACCTGGCACGACCGAATGACCCGACCCGAATGGACGCCCTCGCCCGGCACGACCGAACGACCCGACCAAACAGACGCACATGGGAGTAAACGGCAAACGGGCCGCCCGGACGTGGACAAGGCACCCGGGAGGTCACGACTTAGCAAATCTGACACGGGTGCCCTCGGGCCAAATGACCCGACCCGACCCGAACAGACGCCCTCACCCAGCACGACCGAACGACCCGACCCGAACGGACGCCCTCACCCGGCGCGCCCAACCAAATGGACGCACATGGGAGCAAACGACAAACGGGCCGCTCGGACTTGCAAAAGGCACTCGGGCGGTCACAACTTAGCAAATCTGACACGGGTGCCCTCGGGCCAAACGACCCGACCCGACCCGAATGGACGCCCTCACCCGGCACGCCCACCCGAACGGACACCCTCGGGCGAAATGACCCGACCCGACCCGACCCGAACGGACGCCCTCACACGTCATGACCGAACGACCCGACCCGACCCGACCCAAACGGACGCCCTCACCCGGCACGCCCACCCGAACGGACGCCCTCGGGCCAAACGACCCAACCCGACCCGAACGGACGCCCTCACCCGGCACGACCAAACGACCCGACCCGACCCGACCTGAACGGACGCCCTCACCCGGCATGCCCACCCGACCCGACCCGACCCGAACAGACGCCCTCCGCCGAAACGACCCGACCCGACCCGAACGGACGCCCTCACCCGGCACGCCCACATGACCCGACCTGACCCGAATGGATGCCCTCGGCCCAAACGACCCGACTCGACCCGAACGGACGCCGTCACCCGGCATGAACAAACGACCCGACCCGACCCGAACGAACGCCCTCACCCGGCACGACCAAACGACCCGACCCGAACGGACGGCCTTGGGCCAAACGACCCTAACGGACACCCTCACCCACCACGACCAAACGACCCGACCCGAACGGACGCCCTCACCCGGCACTACCGAACGACCCGACCCAACCCGAACGGATGCACATGGGACCAAACGGCAAACGGGCCGCCCGGACGTGCACAAGGCACCCGGGCGGTCACAACTTAGCAAATCTGACACGGGCGCCCTTCAACCAAACGGCCTGACCCGGACGGACGCCCTCACCCGGTGCCACACGACCCGCCCGACCGAATGGACGCACATGGGAGAAAACGGCAAACGGGTCGCTCGGACGTGCACAAGGCACCCGGGCGGCCACAACTTAGCAAATCTGATACGGGCGCCCTCGGCCCAAACGACTCGACCCGAACGCCTTTGGCCGGGCGCCCTCACCCGACGCGCCCGACCCGACCCGAACGCGTTTGGCTGGGCGAGTCGGGTGACCCAAGACTGGGCGCCTCTGCACGAACTGCACTACAGTGCGGAAGCCATTCCGGGAGCGTCCGGAGTCGGAATTGAGTGCCGTAAATTGCAGAATGTGCGTATTGACGGGCCACATCTAACCGTACAGTTGGGAAGCGGATTGGACACACAGGGAGCTCGAGGGACGGTCTAAACTGATTTGTAGTGCCGATTTGAGTGACCCGGCAGCACTTGGGCAGTTTTGTGCAGGATATTCCCAAGGTGAATTCTGATGATTGTAAATGATTGCTGTAGGCTAGTTTGATGGTTGACAAGCCTTAGGGCATGACAACTAGGCACACGGGCGGTCACAACTTAGCATTTTCGATACGGCCTCCCTCACACGACCCGACCCGAACGCGTTTCCTTGGGCGCCCTCACACGGCACGACCTGACCCGCCCTAACGAGGGCACAAAGGAGCAAACGGCAATCAGGTCGCACGAACGTGCACAAGGCACAAGGGCGGTCACAACTTAGCATTTTTTATACGGCCTCCCTCACACGACCCGACCCGAACACGTTTCCTTGGGCGCCCTCACACGGCTCGACCCGACCTGCCCGAACGAAGGCACAAGGGAGCAAACAGAAAACGGGTCGCACGAATGTGCACAAGGCACACGAGCAGTCACAACTTAGCATTTTTTATACGGCCCCCCCTCGCATGGCACGACCCGACCCGACCCGCCCGAACGAAGGTACAAGGGAGCAAATCGGAAACTGGCCGCGCGAACGTGCACAAGGCACGCGGGCGGTCACAACTTAGCATTTTTTATACGGACGCCCTCACACGACCCGACCCGAACGCGTTTCGTTGGGCGCCCTCACGCGATCCGACCCGACCGAACGCGTTTCCCTGCTCGAAGGTATGCATCCCATAGTGCATCAAAATCAAGACCAGTCTCGATCTCAGTTCCTCAGTGAACCAGATACTGCAAGATCATTGTAGTATGAAGCCTCCAATGAATGAAACTCCATCATGAACTCCCACACATCATCCTATCCAAAGCGTTGGCAAGCATACTTGTATTGCCCATGAGTGCCACCACAAGTTGTTCTCACCCTGCAAGTCATATGAATGTGCTCGTAGGCTGCTCATCCAACCAATGTCTTGTTGCTCAAAGTGATCAACGTCCATCAGCCCATCTATAAAAGATCTCCATGTAGCACCAACAATCGATCATGCTCAGCATATTCCTTCTTGACACTCCTCCATGATGCTCATAAGTGGGCACCCAGTAAGTGCACCTGCATAATGTCTCCACATAATGTCCCGCCATGCCCTCGTGTCAATGTACATGACTTTGGTTTCCCATGTGTCCATCAAGAGTAGACTCGCCTCAACCCCAGTCACCATCATGTGTATAGTGTACGGGCTAAGTGCCCTCGGTCACTTCTACCATCATCATCATGGGTACTTCCTCCAAGGCTTCTCCCCCGCTAAAGGTGCACCAAGAGTTCCTTCTTGGTTGTAAGCCATGAAGAAGTCTACCCAGACAATGTGCCCCACCACCAAGGCAGTCCATGAGTCATGCCGGGCACCTAGCCAGTTTCCATGTGGCTAAGCATGACCCGTATCTATCACAGAGATCATCAAGTTCCACCCTTGTCACGGGAATTTGAACCTACTAGAGCGAGGTCACAAATTTCCCTATCAAGGCCCACAACAAGAAATGCTCCCCTTGCTTCTCCAATGTACAAGGTTCCATCATAGTCATCCGAGGAAAGGTCCTCCATGGTATTGGAAAAGAAGTCATCTTCTTTCCCATCCCTACATACGGTCCATCTCCCAGATGCTCAATTGAAACATGAGCCATGTCTTCATGAAGAATCTCTAAGCGAGTGTCCTCCGTCCTCATCAATGTCTGCAATGCTTCCGATCCTGGTACCGCCTGCTCATAAAGTTCCTCCTCGATCATTGTCACTTCTGCAAAATTTTCATGTGGTTCATCCCCCAATGCCTCCAATGTGCTTGGTCCAGGTTCAACTTGTTCCACGAGTTCTTCCTCGATCATATCCGCATCCTCAACATCCTCCCCAGAATCATCCATCACCGATGCTTGCGATGTGCTTGGCCCTGGTCCAACCTGTTCATCAAGTTCGTCCTCGACTTCTACCACATCTGCAACATCCTTGTGAGAATCGTCCACCATCAATGCTTGTAATGTGCTTGGTCCTAGTCCAACTTGTTCATCAGCTTCTTCCTTGACTTCAATCACATCTACGACATCCTTTGGTTCGCCCACAGTGGGCTTCATGCCACCATGCTTCATCTTTCCAAGGTCTCTGAGCTTGAGAAGCTTATCAATTAACTTCCTTCGCTCTTCTTCCACCTTGTCCATTTCTGCTCGGAGAATTCTCACTTTCTTCATAAGTCGAAACATTTCATCTTTTCTCATGCCAGATGTCCTCCTCTTGCACAATGTATCAATGGTCCGACTCGCCTCATCAAACTTCTTTTCCACTTCCTTCGACTTCTCTTTAATTTCTTTGAAGTTCATTTCCAATGAAACAAACTCATCCATCAAGCTTCAATAGCACCTGCAACGCTGCAACGGTATCCCTGCTCAATAATAATAATAATAATAATAATAATAATAATAATAAAGCCACAAAAATGTAGCTCTGATACCAACTGTCACGCCCTTATACCTGTGGTAGTCTCCCAACCGCTCTATAGACGGGTGCGGCACTACCTTATTTTTCTCTTTTCAAATACTCAATAATTAGACTACGCCTAACTCAACACTTGTTTAATTAATCTTCCAAAGTGCTCCTGTGCAGAAATAAAACAACAATAAACATCAATATCAAACCACATGAACGCCCATACATTCAAGGGAGGGGCAAATCCCGTTAATAAGTCTGCCCAGTATTATGCTTCAATAAATATGTACAATCTGCAATAACTATACAGCCAAGCCTCCATAAACCATTTATGTTTCTTGCCAAATGTGCTTGTACCTGGGTCTAGCCTTAACAGCTTCCCAACAGTGCAAAAAATCCAAAGGAACCCCAAAATTCCCTTTCAGAACATGTTTCTGAAGTCTGCGCGAATTCTCGTTCGAGTGGGTCACTCGGGTCACAGACGCCCTCGGCACCCTGAACGCGTTTCCGCACGCGGGTCACCGGGGTCACGGTCTGCACGCGTTTCCTGAATGCGTTCGACCCGACCCGACCCTGCTGAACGAACTCCGCGCCTTCAAACACTGTTCCGCACGTCCGGAACGCGGGCACGCTGCACGAACCCGACTCGACCTGAACGCGCCCGCCCTGAACACTGTTCTCCACGCGTCCTGCGGAAGGAACCCGACTCGACCATGCACTAAACACTGCACCGCACGTGCCCTGCGGAAGGAACCCGACTCGACCTGCGGGTGAACGTCGAACGGGTTTTTACCCGACTCGACCCAGACTCCGTTTCCCTGCTGCGGCTTCGCCCTCCACCCTCGACCTTCGCTCTGGCTCGAGCATTAGCTTTCCAATGGTGGAATCAGCAAGATGTTGATGTCCTTCTTTCTTTCCTTTATCGTCCATCACACGTCCTCCTTTCGTATGTGCCTTTGCCCACACATTGCTTCCATGGGTGGGGCTTGACCCATATGAGGCCGACCCAGTAAACGCCCATAAAGCCTTGGTTACGACGTTGCATTTCCTCCTTAACGTCGGCTTGCCACCACGGCCGGCCTATAAAACCTCCAAGCCAACACACGGCCATTTTTGGACGCGTTTATGCACGTCGCTCCTAAACGTCGCACGGTCACCGTGATAACGTTGCATAGTAGCCGGACGATGTTTTCGTCCGTCGGCGCGCCCGTCTAACCTTCCGTCGTGGTTTCCGTCGTTCGTTGCATGTCCACCGAATGCTTCCAACGCCTTCCGTCGTCGTCCTCGGCTCGTGGGTCTTACAGGGGCGGTTTCCGTCGCGGCGGGCGTATAATTGGACGGTGTCCATTGAGCAGGGACATGGAAACCTTACATTTCGCACAGTTGGGCGACTGTCGTCACGGCGGGGCGAGGAAACCTGTCACGCCCCTAGAACTTCGGTGACCTTTCAACCGTGCTATAGACGGGGTGCGGCACTACCGTACTTCTCCTTTTCGTAATACTCAAGTATGTAGACTGCGCCTTTAGCAACACTTGTTAAATTAGTTAATCAAATGTTCTTTCAATGTGCGGAAAACATGAACATCATCATCACATCCACAGGGTACGCCCATACATACAAGGGAGGGGCAACTCCCAGTTAATAATGGGTCTGCCCGATAATATGTTTCATAAATACGAAATAGAGTATAAGTTCCAATCCAGCAAAAGACCCCCTTTGCTCTTTGGCAAGGCAAGTCACTTTTTGTCCAAGCTTACAATGCTTCACAATCATTAACTAGCCCACAACAATCGTTTACAGCACTAGAATTCACCTCGGGAATATCCTGCATAAAACTGCCCAAGTGCTGCCGTGTCACTCGGGTCGGCACTGCAAATGGTTTCAGACCTCCCCGCGAGCTCTCCGTCTGTCCAATCCGCTCCCCCAACTATGTGGTTAGCTCCGTCCCATCAAAACGCACCTGCTTCAACTTTCGGCACTCAATTCCGACTCACGATGCCTTCAGAACGACCTCTGAACTGAAGCTCGGATCGTGCGGACGCCCTGCGGAGAAGTTCCGCACGCCCTGCACGCATGTCGCACGACTCGACCCGCGCGCTGCCCGACTCGACCCGTCCTGCGGTGCGGATGCCCTGCGGAGGAATTCCGCACGCCCTGCACGTCAACAACCTGGCTCGACCCGCGCTCGCCCTGCGTTCACCGCCGCCGTGTTTCCTTCACCAACGAGCCGTTGGCTTAGCTCGTGGTGCTCCAATGCGCTCGCACTCAGATGCTTGCTTGATCGTTGGTTGGATGACTTCTCCGTCATCCGCACGACGTATTAATACGCGTATCATGTGCGTGTCGTGGGTCACTCGGTCGACCCGAGACGACCCCCATCGTTCAGCTGTCCGCCCACTCGTGTAGCGTCGGCCGCTCAACTCGTGCGTCGGTTCTATGACTCCGGCTACGCTGTGACGTTTCGCCTGTAACGTCTCTTTTTCCAATGCCACCGCCGGCTATGTGCGACGCGCCCGTGCCGCTCGCCGCCACACACCCGCGCCCGTGCGGTTACTGTGCGGCGGCTCGCCCGTAACGTCGCACGGCGCCCGAACGCCCGACGGGCGCGCCCGTTACCACGAACGCGCCTCATGAAGTCTTGGGGCCTTGCAAAACCCAACCTTCCCCGCATTTGGACGGCTTCCGCCGTGACGAGGCATGGAAACCCCAAGTTCCGGAGACGGACCAGGGGAGCGGTTTCCGTCGCGCCGCGAAATGGGAGCCCCAAGTTCGCCAGGCTTGGGCGGTTCTTCGCCGTGCCGCGCGACGGAAACCACGAGTTCCGTAAACTTGGGTGATTACGGTCGTGCCGCGACATGGAAACCCAAGTTCCCCTGACCAGGGGCGCGGTTTTCGTCGGGGCGGGAGATGGAAACCGCAAGGTTCCCGGAACTAGGCGGTTTCCCTCGTGCCACGAAACAGAAGCCCCAAAGTTCCGCAGGCTTGGGCGGTTCTCCGTCATGCCGCGACATGGAAACCCG
>CM076582.1:907545403-907560403 GCA_034641835.2 Pinus albicaulis
AACATCAAGCCCACTACAACTCCCCCTTTTTTCTCCGTAAAGACGGGGGTCGGAACGAGGAAAGTAAGAAAAAAACATGAAAGAAAGAGAAACAAAATTGTCCACCCACTCAAAGGTGGAGGCCCAAACAGATAAAAAACACTTCGCGAGCCCCGCGCCCTCGCAAAAGGGGGGGAATCGCAAGGAACGACAATCGAGAAGGACTAGGGTGGCCAACCCAGGAGCTCGCGCTGCCTTTCATCCTTCGCAAATGCCAATCCTCAATGATTCACCCTTTTCTCCGTAAAGATAGGGGCCGAAAGGAGGAAGAGAAAAAAGCAACCCAAAAAGAGAAAATAAAAAAGAGAACCAAAACATGGCCGAGGCTCAAACACAAAATAGGCTTTCAAGGCCCCGTGCCCTCGCAAAAAGGTGGGAACTGCACAGATCGACAACCGAGAAGGACTAGGGCGGCCACCCCAGCAGGAACTCGCACTGCTTTTTCATCCTTCTGAAAACGTCAAAATCCACGGCAATCCCACCTTTTCTCCGTAAATCTAGGGGGAACAAAACGAATCACAAGGGGAAGCTCAAACACAGTACAAGATTTTCCAAGCCCTGTGCCTTAGCAAAAAAGGGTGGAACTATAAGGAACGACGACCGAGAAGGACTAGGGTGGCCAACCCGGGAGTTTGCACTGCTTTTCATCCTTCTCCGACACCGACCCACAATAGTTCTCTCTTTTCTCCGTAAAGCTAGGGACCGGAAGGGAAGAAAATGACGACAAGAAAGAAAGAAAAACCAAGCATTACCCACCATAACACTTGCAACAAAAATCCAATTTGAGAGAAAGGGGGCAAAATTTCAAGCAACGCTAGATAGAAAAACAGAGGGCCACCGCCGCGCGAGGGGACGTTGGCTTAACCAAAAAGAAGTAAAACAAGGCACCCAATCAAAAGCATCCCACGTTTTCGCACCCTTCCACATACTACATTGCGACGCAACATCCTTTCTATCTACATGACATAACGAGCGGCAATCAAACAACCAAGCAGAGACAAGCCACAACCAAAAATTGACCACTAGAAAAGCCGAGGGCCCCGACGAGACAAGTGCCTAGAGCACGTTACTACTGAGAGGTAAACGACCCCCCAACCCACACAAGGCTTCAGAAAAAAAATGCACTAATAGCAAACCCACCCCGCTATTGCACCCCTCCGTGTACAGGGCACCCGACAACCTTTCCAGCCAAAAATTCAAGGGGGCCCAAACAACTGAAACTCCAAAGAGGAGTTATCGCAGGCTGACACTCAATGCTGGATAAAGCCCAGGGCCACAAATACGCTGGTGGTGCAACGTCACACCCTAAAAAGAGGGAAGCCTCCAAAGCGCACACCACAATGCTTTTGTAACAATCAACACATCCAAGAAATGACCAAGTCACGCAAAAAAACCCACAATCCAAATGGTGAGGCCTAGGACATAACCTGCTTCCTACTTTTCCTTGGAAGGGGGGAGTGGCTCAAGAAAGGACGAGGAATTCCCTCAACACCAAAGGGGGACGAGAAAAGAATGCCACCTTGTGCCCATTGACGAGGAAACTTGCAATTTTGATGGAGCTCGAACCAAGGGAGGGCTATTTCATTACCTAGACCCAACCCTTCCGCGAGGGCATGTCAAGGAACAGTCAAGAGGACTAGGGTGGCCAATCCAACAAATTTCTCCACGCCTCATCCATCCCATATTTGACCCCACCCCGACATTTTCCCCTCGCGAAAGGGTTGAGGTAGGAAGCGCACGCGCAACCACTCCCTTGAACCAACCACCAACAAAAAGGCTCGCCCAAGCAAACACATAAACCACCGTCGCCGCCTTTTGGAGAGAACCAACTATGGAGGCCCACATCTTCCAAAGAACAAAGGACCGAGCACCGCCGCTACGAATGAGTCTGAATTTTTCCATCGTGTTTCCCAAGCACCTCGACTGCAGCAACCATGCCCCGCCGAATAGACCGTTGGAGAGGGGGCTCCCGGGCAACGAGCTTCCGAACCCCATACAAAAGGCATGAACATATCCGAACAAGAGGAGGGATCAGGCAGCCCCGCACCCCACACACCCTGCATACAAGCAACCTGGGAGATTGCCCCACCGACTTACCAACTGGACAATGAAAACTTCTCACCTGCAGCCACCTCCACACAGAGGAGGGAGGTCGAAGCGTTCCACCTTCAAGTCCTCCTTTTAGATATAGCCCCCGCCATCAACATAGCAAGCCTCATCCCTGTTGGACCACAATCGCATGAGCGATCAACAAAACAAGAAATGCCCATCACCTTGTGTCTCAGCATTCCAAGCCGCATAATCCTACGATGCACGCAAGATGCAAGGAAAAAGCCGACCACTCGAGCAAACAAATAGGCAACCACATCTATCAAGACCTCAAAGCCAACGCAGGGACAAACAACGTGCACTCTGAAAGGAATTCCAGACCTTAATTTTACAACAAGGAGAACCCCGCTCCTCACATCGCCCAATGGAAAAAGCAAGCAAGAGGGGAAGCTGACAGCGAAAACCCCTCCGCATTCCTCTTAAACGTATGCATCTCAACCCACAGTGCTGACATAGAAAGAGTACAAGCACAAGAAACCGGCACCGTAAAGAGCCAAACAATGAAGAGGACAGTCGTCTCAAGGAGCCACACATAAAAACCCATCCAATTCCGACAACACGGAGCGAAGGGGGAGTTGTTCACATATGCCTCCAAGGACGAGCATGGCCAACATTACCGCTCATGTGCTACCGAGTGGGGATGGAGAGAATGCAAATGTCGACCACCCTACAAATGACCCAAGGCCATTCTTCATGCACACCCGACAAGCTACTCAATTACCAACCCACCTTTCACATGAAAATCCAACCCCTCCCCCCACCGAAAGGGGAGGAGGTGAACAATATAGCGAGGAGCCGATTTCATGAAGCCAACGAGACAAAAGCCCACCTCTCCAACCCACCAAAAAGGGAGGAGGTGAACAATATAGCGAAGAGCCAACATCGACGGAGCTAACGAGCGAGCAAGGGGCACGAGAGCGACATAGGCGACCGGCCAGTTGTCTCAAGGAGCCACACAGAGCGACCTCATCCAACTCTGAGAACACAGAGCGGAAGGGTAGCTCTTTTCACATATGCCTCCCAGGACGAGCATGGCCAAAATTACCGCTCATGCGCTACCGAGTGGGGATGGAGAGAAGACGAGAGTTGACAACCCTACAAATGACCCAAGGCCACTCTTCAGGTATACCCGAACAAGCAACTCAATTTACCAACCCACCTTTCATACGAAAATCCAACCCCTCCCCCCACCGAAAGGGGAGGAGGTGAACAATATACCGAGGAGCCAATTTCACGAAGCCAACGAGACAAAAGCCCACCTCTCCAACCCACCAAAAAGGGAGGAGGTGAACAATATGGCGAAGAGCCAACATCGACGGAGCCAACGAGCCAGCAAGGGGCACGAGAGCGACATAGGCGACCGGCCAGTTGTCTCAAGGAGCCACACAGAGCGACCTCGTCCAACTCTGAGAACACAGAGCGGAAGGGTAACTCTTTTCACATATGCCTCCCAGGACAAGCATGGCAACATTACCGCTCATGCGCTACCGAGTGGGGATGGAGAGAAGACGAGAGTCGACGACCCTACAAATGACCCAAGGCCACTCTTCAGGCACACCCGAACAAGAAACTCAATTTACCAACCCACCTTTCACACGAAAATCCAACCCCTCCCCCCACCGAAAGGGGAGGAGGTGAACAATATACTGAGGAGCCGATTTCACGAAGCCAACGAGACTAAAGCCCGCCTCTCCAACCCTGCAAAAAGGGAGGAGGTGAAGAATATAGCGAAGAGCCAACATCGACGGAGCCAACGAGCGAGCAAGGGGCATGAGAGCGACATAGGCGACCAGAAAGTTGTCTCAAGGAGCCACACAGAGTGACCTCATCCAACTCTGAGAACACAAAGTGGAAGGGTAACTCTTTTCACATATGCCTCCCAGGACAAGCATGGCCAACATTACCGCTCATGCGCTACCGAGTGGGGATGGAGAGAAGACGAGAGCCGACGACCCTACAAATGACCCAAGGCCACTCTTCAGGCACACCCGAACAAGCAACTCAGTTACCAACCCACCTTTCACACGAAAATCCAACCCCTCCCCCCCACCAAAAGGGGAGGAGGTGAACAATATAGCGAGGAGCCGATTTCACGAAGCCAACGAGACAAAATCCCACCTCTCCAACCCACCAAAAAGGGAGGAGGTGAACAATATAGCGAAGAGCCAACATCGATGGAGCCAACGAGCGAGCAAGGGGCACGAGAGCGACATAGGCGACCGGCCAGTTGTCTCAAGGAGCCACACAGAGCGACCTCGTCCACCTCTGAGAACACAGAGCGGAAGGGTAACTCTTTTCACATATGCCTCCCAGGACAAGCATGGCCAACATTACCGCCCATGCGCTACCGAGTGGGGATGGAGAGAAGACGAGAGTCGACGACCCTACAAATGACCCAAGGCCACTCTTCAGGCACACCTGAACAAGCAACTCAGTTACCAACCCACCTTTCACACGAAAATCCAACCCCTCCCCCCACCAAAAGGGGAGGAGGTGAACAATATACCGAGGAGCTGATTTCACGAAGCCGACGAGACAAAAGCCCACCTCTCCAACCCACCAAAAAGGGAGGAGGTGAACAATATAGTGAAGAGCCAACATCGACGGAGCCAACGAGCGAGCAAGGGGCACGAGAGCGACATAGGCGACCGGCCAGTTGTCTCAAGGAGCCACACAGAGTGACCTCATCCAACTCTGAGAACATAGAGCAGAAGGGTAACTCTTTTCACATATGCCTCCCAGGACAAGCATGGCTAACATTACCACTCATGCGCTACCGAGTGGGGATGGAGAGAAGATGAGAGTCGACGACCCTACAAATGACCCAAGGCCACTCTTCAGGCACACCCGAACAAGCAACTCAGTTACCAACCCACCTTTCACACGAAAATCCAACCCCTCCCCCCACCAAAAGGGGAGGAGGTGAACAATATAGCGAGGAGCCGTTTTCACAAAGCCAACAAGACAAAAGCACACCTCTCCAACCCACCAAAAATGGAGGAGGTGAACATTATAGCGAAGAGCCAACATCGACGGAGCCAACGAGCGAGCAAGGGGCACGAGAACAACATAGGCAACCGGCCAGTTGTCTCAAGGAGCCACACAGAGCGACCTCATCCAACTCTGAGAACACAGAGCGAAAGGGTAACTCTTTTCACATATGCCTCCTAGGACAAGCATGGCCAACATTACCGCTCATGCGCTACCAAGTGGGGATGGAGAGAAGATGAGAGTCGACAACCCTACAAATGACCCAAGGCCACTCTTCAGGCACACTCGAACAAACAACTCAGTTACCAACCCACCTTTCACACAAAAATCCAAACCCTGCCCCCACAAGCAAGCAAAAAGGGAGGAGAAGAACAATATAGAGAAGAGCCGACATCGACGGAGCCAACGAGCGAGATAGCAAAACGCTGATTTCAACAGAGCAAACGTGCGACCAAGGGGCACGAGAGAGAGTTACCGGAGAGCCGATTTCAACAACGCCAACAGGCGGCCAGTCATCTCAAAGAGCCACACACAACAACCCTATACAAATGCTAGAAAACAGAGTGGACGGGAGAGATTGTTCAAACATGCCTTCAAGGACAAGCATGGCCAACATTACCGCTCATATGCTACCGAGTGGTGATGGAGAGAAGAAATTCGATGACCCTACAAATGACCCAAGGCCATTCTTCAGGCACAACCGAGCAAAACAACTCAATTACCAACCCACCTTTCACATGAAAAGCAAATCTGATAAGCGCACCCTCGGACAAAACAGGGCGACCCGAACGCCCCTGTCCGTGCGCCCTCACCTGGGGCGACACGGAGCGCCCCCCCGAACAGACGCACGTGGGAGCAAACGACAAACGGGCCGCCCGGACGTGTACAAGGCACCCGGGCGGTCGCAACTTAGCAAATATGGCATGGGCGCCCTCGGGCCAAATGACCCGACCCGAACGGACGACCTCACCCGGCACGACCAAACGACCCGACCCGAACGAACGCCCTCACCCGGGGCGACACGGCGCGCCCACCCGAACGGACGCACATGGGAGAAAATGAAAAATGGGCCGTCCGGACGTGCACAAGGCACCCAGGTGGTAACAACTTAACAAATCTGACACGGGCACCCTCGGGCCAAACGACCCGACCCGAACGGACGCCCTCACGCGGCACACCCACCCGAACGAACGCCATCACCCGGCGCGACACGGCACGCCCGACCTGAACGGACGCTCATGGGAGAAAACGGAAAACGGACCACCCGGACGTGCACAAGGGACCTGGGTGGTCACAACTTAGCAAATCTGACACGGGCGCCCTCGGCCCAAACGACCCGACCTGAACGGACGCCCTCACCCGGCACGACATGGCACGTCCACCCGAAAGGACGCACATGGGAGCAAACGGCAAACGGGCCGCCCGGACGTGCAAAAGGCACCCGGGCGGTCACAACTTAGCAAATCTGACACGGGCGCCCTCGGGCGAAACGACCCCACCCGAACGGACGACCTCACCTGGCACGCCCACCCGAACGGACGCCCTCACCCGGCATGACACGGCGCACCCACCCGAATGGACGCCCTCACCCGGCACAACACGGTGCGCCCACCCGAATGGACGCACATGGGAGCGAACGGCAAACGGGCCGCCTGGACATGCACAAAGCACCCGAGCGGTCACAACTTAGCAAATCTGACACGGGCGCCCTCGGGCCAAATGACCTGACCCGAACGGACGCCCTCACCCGGCACGACACGGCGCGCACGACCAAACGGACGCACGTGGGAGCAAATGGGAAACGGGCCGCCCGGACGTGCATAAGGCACCTGGGCGGTCACAACTTAGCAAATCTGACATGGGCGCCCTCGGGCCAAACCATCCGACCCGACCCGAACGGACGCCCTCACCCGGCGCGCTCGACCAAATGGACACACATGGGAGCAAACACCAAACGGGCCTCCCGGATGTGCACAAGGCACCCGGGCGGTCACAACTTAGAAAATCTGAAACGGGCGCCGTCGGGCCAAATGACCCGACCCGACCCGAACGGACGCCCTCACTCAGCACGACACGACACGCCCACCCGAAAGGACGCACATGGGAGAAAATGGCAAACGGGCCGCCTGGACGTGC
This sequence comes from Pinus albicaulis, assembly GCA_034641835.2. Classification (NCBI taxonomy): domain Eukaryota; kingdom Viridiplantae; phylum Streptophyta; class Pinopsida; order Pinales; family Pinaceae; genus Pinus; species Pinus albicaulis. The sequence continues at coordinate 907,552,679 of CM076582.1, forward strand.
ACAAGGCACCCGGGCAGTCACAACTTAGCAAATCTGACACGGGCGCCCTCGGGCCAAACGACCCGACCCGACCCGAACGGACGCCCTCGCCCGGCACGCCCACCCGAACGAACGCCATCGTGCCGCACGACCAAACAACCCGACACGAACGGACGCCCTCACCCGGCACGACCGAACGACCCGACCCGAACAGACGCACATGGGAGCAAATGGCAAAAGGGCCGCCCGGACGTGCACAAGGCACCCGGGCGGTCACAACTTAGCAAATCTAACACGGGCGCCCTCGGGCCAAATGACCCGACCCGACCCGAACGGACTCCCTCACCCGGCACGCCCACCCGAATGGACGCCATCGTGCCACACGACAAAACGACCGAACGACCCGACCCGGACGGACGCCCTCACCCGGCACGACTCAACGACCCGACCCGAATGGACGCACATGGGAGAAAACGGTAAAAGGGCCGCCCGGACGTGCACAAGGCACCCGGGCAGTCACAACGTAGCAAATTTGACACGGGTGCCCTCGGGCCAAACGACCCGACCCGACCCGAACGGATGCCCTCGCCCGGCACGCCCACCCGAACGGACGCCATCGTGCCGCACGACCAAACGACCTGACCCGAACGGACGCCCTCGCCCGGCACGACAGAACGACCTGACCCGAACGGACGCCCTCCCCCGGCACGACCAAACGGATGCCCTCACCCGGCATGACCGAACGACCTGACCCGAACGGACGCCCTCACCCGGCACGACCGAACGACCCGACCCGAACGGACGGCCTCGCCCGGCACGACCGAACGACCCGACCAAACAGACGCACATGGGAGCAAACGACAAACGGGCCGCCCAGACTTGCACAAGGCACCCAGGTTGTCACGACTTAGCAAATCTAACATGGGCGCCCTTGGGCCAAACGACCCGACCCGACCCGAACGGACGCCCTCACCCGGCACGACCGAACGACCAGACCCGAACGGACGCCCTCACCCGGCGCGCCCGACCAAACGGACACACATGGGAGCAAACAAAAAACGGGCCACCCGGACGTGCACAAGGCACCTGGGCGGTCACAACTTAGCAAATCTGAAATGGGCGCCATCGGGCCAAATGACCCGACCCGACTCGAACAGACGCCCTCACCCGGCACGCCCACCCGAACGGATGCCCTCGGGCCAAACGACCCGACCCGACCCGACCCGAACGGACGCCCTCACATGGCACGACCGAATGACCCGACCCGACCCGACCCGAACGGATGCCCTCACCCAGCACGCCCACCCGAACGGACGCCCTCGGGCCAAACGACCTGACCCGACCCGAACGGACGCCCTCACCCGGCACGACCAAACGACCCGACCCGACCCGACCCGAACGGACGCCCTCACCCGGCACGCCCAAACGAACCGACCCGACCCGACCCGAACGGACGCCCTCACCCGGCACGCCCACCCGACCAGACCCGACCTGAACGGAAGCCCTTGGCCCAAACGATCCGACCCGACCCGAACGGACGCCCTCACCCGGCACAACTAAATGACCCGACCCGACCCGAACGGACGCCCTCACCTGGCACGACCAAACGACCCGACCCGAACGGACGCCCTTGGGCCAAACGACCCAAACGGATGCCCTCACCCGCCACGACCAAACGACTCGACCCAAACGGACGCCCTCACCCGGCACGACCGAACGACCTGACCCGACCCGAACGGATGCACATGGGACCAAACGGCAAACGGGCCGCCCGGACGTGCACAAGGCACCCAGGCGGTCACAACTTAGCAAATCTGACACGGGCGCCCTCCGACCAAACGGCTCGACCCGGACGGACGCCCTCACCCGGTGCCACACGACCCGCCCGACCGAACGGACGCACATGGGAGCAAATGGCAAACGGGTCGCTCGGACGTGCACAAGGCACCCGGGCGGTCACAACTTAGCAAATCTGATACGGGCGCCCTCGGCCCAAACGACCCGACCTGAACGCCTTTGGCCGGGCGCCCTCACCCGACGCGTCCGACCCGACCCGAACGCATTTGGCTGGGCGAGTCAGGTGACCCAAGACTGGGCGCCTCTGCACGAACTGCACTACAGTGCGGAAGCCATTCCGGGAGCGTCCGGAGTCGGAATTGAGTGCCGTAAATTGTAGAATGTGCGTATTGACGGGCCGCATCTAACCGTACAGTTGGGAAGCGGATTGGACACACAGGGAGCTCGAGGGACGGTCTAAACTGATTTGTAGTGCCGATTTGAGTGACCCGGCGGCACTTGGGCAGTTTTGTGCAGGATATTCCCAAGGTGAATTCTGATGATTGTAAATGATTGCTGTAGGCTAGTTTGATGGTTGAAAAGCCTTAGGGCTTGGTCAAAAGGCTAACTTGCCTTGCCAAGGAGCAGAAGTGGCTTCTGCTGGATTGGAACTTATTATTTCATATTTATCATTATTAACAGGGAATTGCCCCTCCCTTGTATGTATGAGCATACTTGTGGATTGATAATGATGTTTATGTTTATTTCTGCATATCGAGAGAACCTTTGGTTAATAACTAACAAGTGTTGCTAAAGGCGTAGTCTATATACTTGAGTATTTGGAAAAAGAAAAAAGTACGGTAGTGCCGCACCCGTCTATAGCGTGGTTGAAAGACACAGAAGGTATAGGGGCGTGACAACTAGGCACACGGGCGGTCACAACTTAGCATTTTCGATACGGCCTCCCTCACACGACCCGACCCGAACGCGTTTCCTTGGGCGCCCTCACACGGCACGACCTGACCCGCCCTAACGAGGGCACAAAGGAGCAAACGGCAATCGGGTCGCACGAACGTGCACAAGGCACAGGGGCGGTCACAACTTAGCATTTTTATACGGCCTCCTTCACACGACCCGACCCGAACACGTTTCCTTGGGCGCCCTCACACGGCACGACCCGACCCGCCCGAACGAAGGCACAAGGGAGCAAACGGAAAACGGGTTGCACGAACGTGCACAAGGCACACGAGCAGTCACAACTTAGCATTTTTTATATGGCCCCCCCTCGCACGGCACGACCCGACCCGACCCGCCCGAACGAAGGCACAAGGGAGAAAATCGGAAACTGGCCGCGCGAACGTGCACAAGGCACGCGGGCGGTCACAACTTAGCATTTTTTATATGGCCGCCCTCACACGACCCGACCTGAACGCGTTTCCTTGGGCGCCCTCATGCGACCCGACCCGACCGAACGCGTTTCCCTGCTCGAAGGTATGCATCCCATAGTGCATCAAAATCAAGACCAGTCTCGATCTCAGTTCCTCAGTGAACCAGATACTGCAAGATCATTGTAGTATGAAGCCTCCAATGAATGAAGCTCCATCATGAACTCCCACGCATCATCCTATCCAAAGCGTTGGCAAGCATACTTGTATTGCCCACGAGTGCCACCACAAGTTGTTCTCACCCTGCAAGTCATATGAATGTGCTCGTATGCTGCTCATCCAACCAATGTCTTGTTGCTCAAAGTGAACAACGTCCATCAGCCCATCTATAAAAGATCTCCATGTAGCACCAACAATCGATCATGCTCAGCATATTCCTTCTTGACCCTCCTCCATGATGCTCATAAGTGGGCACCCAGTAAGTGCACCTGCATAATGTCTCCACATAATGTCCTGCCATGCCCTCGTGTCAATGTACATGACTTTGGTTTCCCATGTGTCCATCAAGAGTAGACTCGCCTCAACCCCAGTCACCATCATGTGTATAGTGTACGGGCTAAGTGCCCTCGGTCACTTCTACCATCATCATCATGGGTACTTCCTCCAAGGCTTCTCCCCCGCTAAAGGTGCACCAAGAGTTCCTTCTTGGTTGTAAGCCATGAAAAAGTCTACCCAGACAATGTGCCCTACCACCAAGGCAGTCCATGAGTCATGCCGGGCACCTAGCCAGTTTCCATGTGGCTAAGCATGACCCGTATCTATCACATAGATCATCAAGTTCCACCCTTGTCACGAGAATTTGAACCTACTAGAGCGAGGTCACAAATTTCCCTATCAAGGCCTACAACAAGAAATGCTCCCCTTGCTTCTCCAATGTACAAGGTTCCATCATAGTCATCCGAGGAAAGGTCCTCCACGGTATTGGAAAAGAAGTCATCTTCTTTCCCATCCCTGCATACGGTCCATCTCCCAGATGCTCAATTGAAACACGAGCCATGTCTTCATGAAGAATCTCTAAGCGAGTGTCCTCCGTCCTCATCAATGTCTGCAATGCTTCCGATCCTGGTACTGCCTGCTCATAAATTTCCTCCTCGATCATTGTCACTTCTGCAAAATTTTCATGTGGTTCATCCCCCAATGCCTGCAATGTGCTTGGTCCAGGTTCAACTTGTTCCATGAGTTCTTCCTCGATCATATCCGCATCCTCAACATCCTCCCCAGAATCATCCATCACCGATGCTTGCGATGTGCTTGGCCCTGGTCCAACCTGTTCATCAAGTTCGTCCTCGACTTCTACCACATCTGCAACATCCTTGTGAGAATCGTCCACCATCAATGCTTGTAATGTGCTTGGTCCTGGTCCAACTTGTTCATCAGCTTCTTCCTTGACTTCAATAACATCTACAACATCCTTTGGTTCGCCCACAGTGGGCTTCATGCCACCATGCTTCATCTTTCCAAGCTCTCTGAGCTTGAGAAGCTTATCAATTAACTTCCTTCGCTCTTCTTCCACCTTGTCCATTTCTGCTCGGAGAATTCTCACTTTCTTCATAAGTCGAAACATTTCATCTTTTCTCATGCCAGATGTCCTCCTCTTGCACAATGTATCAATGGTCCGACTCGCCTCATCAAAATCCTTTTCCACTTCCTTCGACTTCTCTTTAATTTCTTTGAAGTTCATTTCCAATGAAACAAACTCATCCATCAAGCTTCAATACCACCTGCAACGCTGCAACGGTATCCCTGCTCAATAATAATAATAATAAAGACACAAAAATGTAGCTCTGATACCAACTGTCACGTCCTTATACCTGTGGTAGTCTCCCAACCGCTCTATAGATGGGTGTAACACTACCTTATTTTTCTCTTTTCAAATACTCAATAAGTAGACTACGCCTAACTCAACACTTGTTTAATTAATCTTCCAAAGTGCTCCTGTGCAGAAATAAAACAGCAATAAACATCAATATCAAACCACATGAACGCCCATACATTCAAGGGAGGGGAAAATCTCGTTAATAAGTCTGCCCAGTATTATGCTTCAATAAATATGTACAATCTGCAATAACTATACAGCCAAGCCTCCATAAACCATTTATGCTTCTTGCCAAATGTGCTTGTACTTGGGTCTAGCCTTAACAGCTTCCCAATAGTGCAAAAAATCCAAAGGAACCCCAAAATTGCCTTTCAGAACATGTTTCTGAAGTCTGCGCGAATTCTGGTTCGAGTGGGTCACTCGGGTCACAGACGCCCTCGGCACACTGAACGCTTTTCCGCACACGGGTCACCGGGGTCACGGTCTGCACTCGTTTCCTGAACGCGTTCGACCCGACCTGACCCTGCTGAACGAACTCCGCGCCTTCAAACACTGTTCCGCGCGTCTAGAACGCGGGCACGCTACACGAACCCGACTCGACCTGAACGCGCCCTCCCTGAACACTGTTCTCCACGCGTCCTGCGGAAGGAACCTGACTCGACCATGCACTAAACACTGCACCGCACGCGCCCTGCGGAAGGAACCCGACTCGACCTGCGGGTGAACGCCGAACTGGTTTTTACCCGACTCGACCCAGACTCCGTTTCCCTGCTGCGGCTTCGCCCTCCACCCTCGACCTTCGCTCTTGCTCGAGCATTAGCTTGCCAATGGTGGAATCAGCAAGATGTTGATGTCCTTCTTTCTTTCCTTTATCTTCCATCGCACGTCCTCCTTTCGTATGTGCCTTTGCCCACACATTGCTTCCATGGGTGGGGCTTGACCCATATGAGGCCGACCCAGTAAACGCCCATAAAGCCTTGGTTACGATGTGGCATTTCCTCCTTAACGTCGACTTTCCACCACGTCCAGCCTATAAAACCTCCAAGCCAACACACGGCCATTTTTGGACGCGTTTATGCACGTCGCTCCTAAACGTCGCATGGTCACCGTGATAACGTTGCATAGTAGCCGAACGATGTTTTTGTCTGTCGGCGCGCCCATCTAACCTTCCGTCGTGGTTTTCGTCGTTTGTCGCATGTCCACCGAATGCTTCCAACGCCTTCTGTCGTCGTCCTCGGCTCGTGGGTCTTACAGGGGAAGTTTCCGTCACGGCGGGCGTATAATTGGACGGTGTCCATTGAGCAGGGACATGGAAACCTTACATTTCGCACAGTTGGGCGACTATCGTCACGGCGGGGCGAAGAAACCTGTCACGCCCCTAGACCTTCGGTGACCTTTCAACCGTGCTATAGACGGGGTGCGGCACTACCGTACTTCTCCTTTTCATAATACTCAAGTATGTAGACTGCGCCTTTAGCAACACTTGTTAAATTAGTTAATCAAATGTTCTTTCAATGTGTGAAAAACATGAACATCATCATCACATCCACAGTGTACGCCCATACATACAAGGGAGGGGCAACTCCCAGTTAATAATGGGTCTGCCCGATAATATGTTTCATAAATACGAAATAGAGTATAAGTTCCAATCCAGCAAAAGACCCCCTTTGCTCTTTGGCAAGGCAAGTCACTTTTTTGTCCAAGCTTACAATGCTTGACAATCATTAACTAGCCCACAACAATCGTTTACAGCACTAGAATTCACCTCGGGAATATCCTGCATAAAACTGCCCAAGTGCTGCCGTGTCACTTGGGTCGGCACTGCAAATGATTTCAGACCTCCCCGTGAGCTCTCCGTCTGTCCAATCTTCTCCCCCAGCTATGTGGTTAGCTCCGTCCCATCAAAACGCACCTGCTTCAACTTTCGGCACTCAATTCCGACTCACGATGCCTTCAGAACGACCTCTGAACTGAAGCTCGGATCGTGCAGACGCCCTGCGGAGAAGTTTCGCATGCCCTGCATGTATGTCGCATGACTTGACCCGCGCGCTGCCCGACTCGATCCGTCCTACGGTACGGATGCCCTGCGGAGGAATTCTGCACGCCCTGCACGTCAACAACCTGGCTCGACCCGCGCTCGCCCTGCGTTCACCGCCGCCGTGTTTCCTTCACCAACGAGCTGTTGGTTTAGCTCGTGGTGCTCCAATGCGCTCGCACTCAGATGCTTGCTTGATCGTTGGCTGGATGACTTCTCCGTCATTCGCACAACGTATTAATACGTGTATCATGTGCTTGTCGTGGGTCACTCGGTCGACCCGAGACAACCCCCATCATTCAGCTGTCCACCCACTCGTGTAGCGTCGGCCGCTCAACTCGTGCGTTGGTTCTATGACTCCGGCTACGCTGTGACGTTTCACCTGTAACGTCACCTTTTCCAATGCCACCTATGCGGTGGCTCGGCCGTAACGTCGCACGGCGCCCGAATGCCCGACGGGCGCGCCCGTTACCACGAACGCACCTCATGAAGTCTTGGGGCCTTACAAAACCCAACCTTCCCCACATTTGGACGGCTTCCGCCGCGACGAGGCGTGGAAACCCCAAGTTCCAGAGACAGACCAGGGGAGCGGTTTCCGTCGCGCCGCGAAATGGGAGCCCCAAGTTCGCCAGGCTTGGGCGGTTCTTCGCCGTGTCGCGCGACGGAAACCACGA
>CM076582.1:907565403-907567903 GCA_034641835.2 Pinus albicaulis
AAGACAACCGCACTCCATAACACCCACTCACCAAAGGGAAGGGGCTCGAACAAGCAAGAAGAGCTGCTTTCCAAACCACATGCCTTTCAAAAGGGGTAGAATTGTAAAGAACGATGACCGAGAAGGACTAGGGTGGCCACCCTGAAAACTCGCACTTCTTTTTGTCCTTCACAAACATCAAGCCCACTACAACTCCCCCTTTTTTCTCCGTAAAGACAGGGGTCGAAACGAGGAAAGTAAGAAAAACACATAAAAGAAAGAGAAACAAAATTGTCCACCCACTCAAAGGAGGAGGCCCAAACAAATAACAAACACTTCGCGAGCCCCGTGCCCTCGCAAAAGGGGGGGAATCGCAAGGAACGACAATCGGGAAGGACTAGGGTGGCCAACCCAGGAGCTCGCGCTGCCTTTCATCCTTCGCAAATGCCAATCCTCAATGATTCACCCTTTTCTCCGTAAAGCTAGGGGCCGAAGGAGGAAGAGAAAAAAACAACCCAAAAAGAGAAAAGAAAAAAGAGAACCAAAACATGGCCGAGGCTCAAACACAAAACAGGCTTTCAAGGCCCCGTGCCCTCGCAAAAAGGCAGGAACTGCACAGATCGACGACCGAGAAGGACTAGGGCGGCCACCAGCAGGAACTCGCACTGCTTTTTCATCCTTCCGAAAACGTCAAAAAACACGTCAATCCCACCTTTTCTCCTTAAAGCTAGGGGGAACAAAACGAATCACAAGGGGAGGCTCAAACACAGTACAAGATTTTCCAATCCCTGTGCCTTAGCAAAAAAGGGGGGAACTGCAAGGAACGACGACCGAGAAGGGCTAGGGTGGCCAACCTGGGAGTTTGCACTACTTTTCATCCTTCTCCGACACTGACCCACAACAATTCTCGCTTTTCTCCATAAAGCTGGGGACCAGAAGGGAAGAAAACAACGACAAGAAAGAAATAAAAACCAAGCATTACCCACCATAACACTCGCGACAAAAATCCAATTTGAGAGAAAGGGGGCCGAATTTCAAGCAACGCTAGCTAGAAAAACAGAGGGCCACCGCTGCGCGAGGGGACGTTGGCTTAACCAAAAAGAAGGAAAACAAGGCACCCAATCAAAAGCATCCCACGTTTTCGCACCCTTCCACATACTACATTGCGACGCAACATCCTTTCTATCTACACGACATAACGAGCGGCAATCAAACAACCAAGCAGAGACAAGCCACAACCTAAAATTGACCACTAGAAAAGCCGAGGGCCCCGATGAGACAAGTGCCTAGAGCACGTTACTACTGAGAGGTAAACGACCCCCCAACCCACACAAGGCTTCAGAAAAAAATGCACTAATAGCAAACCCACCCCACTATTGCACCCCTCCATGCACAGGGCACTCGACAACCTTTCCAGCCAAAAATTCAAGGGGGCCCAAACAACCAAAACTCCAAAGAGGAGTTATCGCAGGCTGACACTCAATGCTGGATAAATCCCGGGGCCACAAATACGCCGGCGGTGCAACTTCACACCCTAAAAAGAGGGAAGCCCCCAAAGCGCACACCACAACGCTTTTGCAACAATCAACACATCCAAGAAATGACCAAGTCGCGCAAAAAATCCACAATCCAAATGGTGAGGCCTAGGACATAACCTGCTTCCTACTTTTCCTTGGAAGGGGGGAGTGGCTCAAGAAAGGACAAGGAATTCCCTCAACACCAAAGGGGGACGAGAAAAGAATGCCACCTCGTGCCCATTGACGAGGAAACTTGCAATTTTGATGGAGATCGAACCAAGGGAGGGCTATTTCATTACCTAGACCCAACCCTTCCGCGAGGGCATGTCGAGGAACAGTCGAGAGGACTAGGGTGGCCAGCCCAACGAATTTCTCCGCGCTTCATCCATCCCATATTTGACCCACCCCGACATTTTCCCCTCGCGAAAGGGTTGAGGTAGGAAGCGCACGCGCAACCACTCCCTTGACCCAACCACCAACAAAAAGGCTCGCCCAAGCAAACACATAAACCACCGCCGCCGCCTTTTGGAGAGAACCAACTATGGAGGCCCACATCTTCCAACGAACAAAGGACCGAGCACCGCCGCTACGAACGAGTCTGAATTTTTCCATCGTGTTTCCCAAGCACCTCGTCTGCAGCAACCATGCCCCGCCGAACGGACCGTTGGAGAGGGGGCTCCCGAGCAACGAGCTTTCGAACCCCATACAAAAAACACATTAGGGGAAATAATAACAAAGGATGGGACAAGCACAAGCATCACTTGCAAGTACACGAAACAACAAGCGTGAACTCAAGATAGGCAACTAAAAATGTTGCGAGTCTCTTTCGCAAGAGGCACCACCCCGACAAAGCATCAAACCCGCTCACCTAGAGACACACCACACGTTCCTAGATTACATACAATCGAAACCCACACACAATCCAAATGAAAAAACAAAACCCTGCTATCAATGATCCTACCGCAGGTTCACCTACGGTAACCTTGTTACGACTTCTCCTTCTT
>CM076582.1:907572903-907580403 GCA_034641835.2 Pinus albicaulis
GACCCTACAAATGACCCAAGACCACTCTTCAGGCACACTCGAACAAGGAACTCAGTAACCAACCCACCTTTCACACGAAAATCCAACCCCTCCCCCCACCAAAAGGGGAGGAGGTGAACAATATACCAAGGAGCCGATTTCACGAAGCCAACGAGACAAAAGCCCACCTCTCCAACCCACCAAAAAGGGAAGAGGTGAACAATATACCGAAGAGCCAACATCGACGGAGCCAACGAGCGAGCAAGGGGCACGAGAGTGACATAGGTGACCAGCCAGTTGTCTCAAGGAGCCACACAGAGTGACCTCATCCACCTCTGAGAACACAGAGCGGAAGGGTAACTCCTTTCACATATGACGCCTAGGAAAAGCATGGCCAACATTACCGCTCATGCGCTACCGAGTGGGGATGGAGAGAAGACGAGAGTCAATGACCCTACAAATGACCCAAGGCCACTCTTCAGGAACACCCGAACAAGCAACTCAGTTACCAACCCACCTTTCACACGAAAATCCAACCCCTCCCCCCACCGAAAGTGGAGGAGGTGAACAATATACCGAGGAGCCGATTTCACGAAGCCAACGAGACAAAAGCCCACCTCTCCCACCCACCAAAAAGGGAGGAGGTGAACAATATGGCGAAGAGCCAACATCGACTGAGCCAACGAGCGAGCAAGGGGCACGAGAGCAACATAGGCGACCGACCAGTTGTCTCAAGGAGCCACACAGAGCGACCTCATCCAACTCTGAGAACACAGAGCGAAAGGGTAACTCTTTTCACATATGCCTCCCAGGACAAGCATGGCCAACATTACCGCTCATGCGCTACCGAGTGGGGATGGAGAGAAGATGAGAGTCGACGACCCTAAAAATGACCCAAGGCCACTCTTCAGGCACACCCGAACAAGCAACTCAGTTACCAACCCACCTTTCACACGAAAATCCAACCCCTCCCCCCACCGAAAGGGGAGGAGGTGAACAATATACCGAGGAGCCGATTTCACGAAGCCAACGAGACAAAAGCCCACCTCTCCAACCCACCAAAAAGGGAGGAGGTGAACAATATAACGAAGAGCCAACATCGACGGAGCCAACGAGCGAGCAAGGGGCACGAGAGCGACATAGGCGACCGGCCAGTTGTCTCAAGGAGCCACACAGAGCGACCTCATCCAATTCTGAGAACACAGAGTGGAAGGGTAACTCTTTTCACATATGCCTCCCAGGACAAGCATGGCCAACATTACTGCTCATACGCTACCGAGTGACGATGGAGAGAAGACGAGAGTCGACGACCCTACAAATGACCCAAGGCCACTCTTCAAGCACACCCGAACAAGAAACTCAGTTACCATCCCACCTTTCACACGAAAATCCAACCCCTCCCCCCACCGAAAGGGGAGGAGGTGAACAATATAGCGAGGAGCCGATTTCACGAAGCCAACGAGACAAAACCCCACCTCTCCAACCCACCAAAAAGGGAGTAGGTGAACAATATAGCGCAGAGCCAACATTGACGGAGCCAACGAGCGAGCAAGGGGCACGAGAGCGACATAGGCGACCGGCCAGTTGTCTCAAGGAGGCACACAGAGCGACCTCATCCAACTCTGAGAACACAGAGCACAAGGGTAACTCTTTTCACATATGCCTTCCAGGACAAGCATGGCCAAAATTACCGCTCATGCGCTACCGAGTGGGGATGGAGAGAAGAAGAGAGTCGATGACCCTACAAATGACCCAAGGCCACTCTTCAGGCACACCCGAACAAGAAACTCAGTTACCAACCCACCTTTCACACGAAAATCAAACCCCTCCTCCCACCGAAAGGGGAGGAGGTGAACAATATACCGAGGAGCCGATTTCACGAAGCCAACGAGACAAAATCCCACCTCTCCAACCCACCAAAAAGGGAGGAGGTGAACAATATAGCGAAGAGCCAACATCGACGGAGCCAATGAGCGAGCAAGGGGCATGAGAGCGACATAGGTGACTAGCTAGTTGTCTCAAGGAGCCGCACAGAGCGACCTCATCCAACTCTGAGAACACAGAGCGGAAGGGTAACTCTTTTCACATATGCCTCCCAGGACAAGCATGGCCAACATTACCGCTCATGCGCTACCGAGTGGGGATGGAGAGAAGATGAGAGTCAACGACCCTACAAATGACCCAAGGCCACTCTTTAGGCACACCGGCGCTGTCTCAAGGAGCCACACAGAGTGACCTCATCCAACTCTGAGAACATAGAGCAGAAGGGTAACTCTTTTCACATATGCCTCCCAGGACAAGCATGGCTAACATTACCACTCATGCGCTACCGAGTGGGGATGGAGAGAAGATGAGAGTCGACGACCCTACAAATGACCCAAGGCCACTCTTCAGGCACACCCGAACAAGCAACTCAGTTACCAACCCACCTTTCACACGAAAATCCAACCCCTCCCCCCACCAAAAGGGGAGGAGGTGAACAATATAGCGAGGAGCCAATTTCACGAAGCCAACGAGACAAAAGCCCACCTCTCCAACCCACAAAAAAGGGAGGAGGTGAACAATATAGCGAAGAGCCAACATCGACGGAGCCAACGAGCGAGCAAGGGGCACGAGAGCGACATAGGCGACCGGCCAGTTGTCTCAAGGAGCCACACAAAGCGACCTCATCCAACTCTGAGAACACAGAGCGGAAGGGTAACTCTTTTCACATATGCCTCCCAGGACAAGCATGGCCAACATTACCGCTCATGCGCTACCGAGTTGGGATGGAGAGAAGACGAGAGTCGACGACCCTACAAATGACACAAGGCCACTCTTCAGGCACACCCGAACAAGCAACTCAGTTACCAACCCACCTTTCACACGAAAATCCAACCCCTCCCCCCAGAAAAAGGGGAGGAGGTGAAAAATATAGCAAGGAGCCGATTTCACGAAGCCAACGAGACAAAATCACACCTCTCCAACCCACCAAAAGGGGAGGAGGTGAACATGATAGCGAAGAGCCAACATCGATGGAGCCAACGAGCGAGCAAGGGGCACGAGAGCAACATAAGCGACCGGCCAGTTGTCTCAAGGAGCCACACAGAGCGACCTCATCCAACTCTGAGAAAACAGAGCGAAAGAGTAACTCTTTTCACATATGCCTCCCAGGACAAGCATGGCCAACATTACCGCTCATGCGCTACCGAGTGGGAATGGAGAGAAGATGAGAGTCGACGACCCGACAAATGACCCAAGGCCACTCTTCAGGCACACCTGAACAAAAAACTCAGTTACCAACCCACCTTTTACACGAAAATCCAACCCCTCCCCCCACAAGCAAGCAAAAAGGGAGGAGAAAAACAATATAGAGAAGAGCCGACATCGACAGAGCCAACGAGCGACATAGAAAAACGCTGATTTCAACAGAGGAAACGTGCGACCAAGGGGCACGAGAGAGAGTTACCGGAGAGCCGATTTCAACAACGCCAACAGGCAGCTAGTCATCTCAAAGAGCCACACACAACAACCCCATCCAAATGCTAGAAAACAGAGTGGAAGGGAGAGATTGTTCAAACATGCCTCCAAGGACAAGCATGGCCAACATTACCGCTCATATGCTACCGAGTGGTGATGAGAGAAGAAAGTCGACGAAGCTACAATGACCGCTGCCATTGATCCAGTAATGCAACCGAGAAAAACAACTCAATTACCAACCCACCTTTCACACGAAAATCAAATCTGATAAGCGCACCCTCGGAGAAAACAGGGCGACCCGAACGCCCCCGTCCATGCGCCCTCACCCGGGGCGACACGGAGCGCCCCCCCGAACGGACGCACATGGGAGCAAACGGCAAACGGGCCGCTCGGACGTACACAAGGCACCCGGGCGGTCGTAACTTACCAAATATGGCACGGGCGCCCTCGGGCCAAACGACCCGACCCGAACGAACGACCTCACCCGGCACGACCAAACGACCCGACCCGAACGAACGCCCTCACCCGGGTGACACGGCGTGCCCACCCGAACGGACGCACATGGGAGCAAACGGCAAACGGGCCGCCCGGACGTGCACAAGGCACTCGGGCGGTCACAACTTAGCAAATCTGACACGGGTGCCCTCGGGCCAAACGACCCGACCCGAACGAACGCCCTCACCTGGCACGCCCACTCGAACGAACGCCATCACCCGGCGCGACACGGCACGCCCGAACCGAACGGACGCTCATGGGAGCAAACAGCAAACGGACCGCCCGGACGTGCACAAGGGACCCAGGCGGTCACAACTTAGCAAATCTGACACGGGCGCCCTCGGCCCAAATGACCCGACCCGAACGGACGCCCTCACCCGGCATGACACAGCACACCCACCCGAAAGGATGCACATGAAAGCAAACGGCAAACGGGCCGCCCGGACGTGCACAAGGCACCCGGGTGGTCACAACTTAGCAAATATGACACGGGCGCCCTCGGGCCAAACGACCCCACCCGAACGGACGACCTCACCTGGCACGCCCACCCGAACGGACGCCCTCACCCGGCACGACACAGCGCGCCCACCCGAACGGACGCCCTCACCCGGCACGACACGGCGCGCCCACCCGAACGGACGCACATTGGAGCGAACGGCAAACGGGCCACCCAGACGTGCACAAAGCACCCGGGCGGTCACAACTTAGCAAATCTGACACGGGCGCCCGCGGGCCAAATGACCTGACCCGAACGGATGCCCTCACCCGGCACGACACGGCGTGCACGACCAAACGGATGCACATGGGAGCAAACGGGAAACGGGCCGCCCGGACGTGCACAAGGCACCCGGGCGGTCACAACTTAGTAAATTTGACACGGGCGACCTCGGGCAAAACCACTCGACCCGAACGGACGCCCTCACCCGGCACAACCACCCGAACGGACGCCCTCACCCGGCACGACACGACGCGCCCACCCAAACGGTTGCACATGGGAGAAAATGGCAAACGGGCCGCCCAGACGTGCACAAGGCACCCGGGCAGTCACAACTTAGCAAATCTGACACGGGCGCCCTCGGGCCAAACGACCCGACCCGACCCGAACGGACGCCCTCGCCCGACACGCCCACCCAAACGGTCTCCATCGTGCCGCACGACCAAACGACACGACACGAACGCACACCCTCACCCGGCACGACCGAACGGACAACCTCACCCGGCACGCCCACACGAACGGACGCCGTCACCCGGCGCGACACGGCACGCCCGACCAAACGAACGCACATGGGAGCAAACTGCAAACGGGCCGCCTGGACTTGCACAAGGCACCCGGGCGGTCTGGCAAATCGACACGGGGCGCCTCGGACGGCGGCCGGCAGGCCCGAACGGACGCCCTCGCCCGGCACGCCCACCCGAACGGTCGCCATCGTGCTGCACAACCAAAGGAAACGACACGAACGGACGCCCTCACCCGGCACGACCGAACGACCCGACCCGAACGGACGCCCTCACCCGGCACGACCAAACAACCCGACCCGAACGGACGCACATGGGAGAAAACGGCAAACGGGCTGCCTGGACGTGCACAAGGCACCCGGGTGGTCACAACTTAGCAAATCTGACACGGGCGCCCTCGGGCCAAACGACCCGAGCCGACCCGAACGGACGCCCTCGCCCGGCACGCCCACCCGAACGGACGCCATCGTGCCGCACGACCAAACGACCCGATACGAAGGGATGCCCTCACCCGGCACGACCGAACGACCCGACCCGAACGGACGCACATGGGAGAAAACGGAAAATGGGCTGCCCGGACGTGCACAAGGCACCCGGGCGGTCACAACTTAGCAAATCTGACACGGGCGCCCTCCGGCCAAACGACCCGACCCGACCCGAACGGACGCCCTCGCCCGGTACGCCCACCCGAACGGACGCCATCGTGCCACACGACCAAACGAACCGACCCGAACGGACGCCTCCTCACTGCACGACCGAACGACTCCGACCCAAACGCGACGCCTCACCTCGGCACGCATTAAACGACCCGCCGAACGGACGCTCATGGGAGCAAACGGCAAACGACCCGCCCGGACGTGCACAAGGCACCCGGGCGGTCACAACTTAGCAAATCTGACACGGGCGCCTTCGGCCCAAACCAGACCCGACTCCGACCCGAATCTGGACGCCGTCTCCGCACACCCATCCCGAACTACGCCATCGTCGCATGACCAAACGGACCACCCGAACGACGCCCTCACTCGACACGATCGAACGACCGACCCGAACGGACGCCACCCAAGACGATCGAACGACCACCCGACCCGAACGGACGCCCTCACCCGGCACGACCGAACGACCCGACCAAATGGACGCACATGGGAGCAAACGGCAAACGGGCCGCCCGGACGTGCACAAGGCACCCGGGCGGTCACGACTTAGCAAATCTGACACGGGCGCCCTCGGGCCAAACGACCCGACCCGACCCGAACGGACGCCCTCACCCGGCACAACCGAACGACCCGACCCGAACGGACGCGCTCACCCGGCGCGCCCAACCAAACGGACGCACACAGGAGAAAATGGCAAGCGGGCCGCCCAGACGTGCACAAGGCACCCGGGCGGTCACAACTTAGCAAATCTGACACGGGCGCCCTTGGGCCAAACGACCCGACCCGACCCGAACGGACGCCCTCACCTGGCATGCCCACCCGAACGGACGCCCTCGGGCCAAACGACCCGACCCGACCCGACCCAAACGGACGCCCTCACACGGCACGACCAAACGACCCGACCCGACCCGACCCGAACAGATGCCCTCACCTGGCACGCCCACCCGAACGGACGCCCTTGGGCCAAACGACCCGACCCGACCCGAACGGACGCCCTCACCCGGCACGACCAAACGACCCGACCCGACCCGAATGGACGCCCTCACTCGGCACGCCCACCCGACCCGACCCGAACCGAACGGACGCCCTCGGCCCAAACGACCCGACCCGACCCGAACGGACGCCCTCACCCGGCACGCCCACCCGAACGGACCCGACCCGAACGGACGCCCTCACCCGGCACGACCACCCGACCCGACCCGACCCGACCCGAACGGACGCCCTCACCCGCCACGACCAAACGACCCGACCCGAACGGACGCCCTTGGGCCAAACGACCAGAACGGATGCCCTCACCCGCCACGACCAAACGACCCGACCCGAACGGACGCCCTCACCCGGCACGACCGAACGACCCGACCCGACCCGAACGGACGCACATGGGACCAAACGGCAAACGGGCCGCTCGGACGTGCACAAGGCACCCGGGCGGTCACAACTTAGCAAATCTGACACGGGCGCCCTCCGACCAAACGGCCCGACCCGGACGGACGCCCTCACCCGGTGCCACATGACCCGCCCGACCGAACGGACGCACATGGGAGCAAACGGCAAACGGGTCGCTCGGACGTGCACAAGGCACCCGGGCGGTCACAACTTAGCAAATCTGATACGGGCGCCCTCGGCCCAAACGACCCGACCCGAATGCCTTTGGCCGAGGGCCCTCACCCGACGCGCC
>CM076582.1:907585403-907597903 GCA_034641835.2 Pinus albicaulis
AAAGCCCACCTCTCCAACCCACCAAAAAGGGAGGAGGTGAAAAATATAGAGAAGAGCCAACATCGACGGAGCCAACGAGCGAGCAAGGGGCACAAGAGTGACATAGGTGACCGGTCAGTTGTCTCAAGGAGCCACATAGAGCGACCTCATCCAACTCTGAGAACACAGAGTGGAACGGTAGCTCTTTTCACATATGCCTCCCAGGACGAGCATGGCCAACATTACCGCTCATGCGCTACCGAGTGGGGATGGAGAGAAGACGAGAGTCGACGACCCTACAAATGACCCAAGGCCACTCTTCAGGCACACCCGAACAAGCACCTCAGTTACCAACCCACCTTTCACACGAAAATCCAACCCCTCCCCCCACCGAAAGGGGGAGGAGGTGAACAATATACCGAGGAGCCGATTTCATGAAGCCAACGAGACAAAAGCCCACCTCTCCAACCCACCAAAAAGGGAGGAGGTGAACAATATGGCGAAGAGCCAACATCGACGGAGCCAATGAGCGAGCAAGGGGCACGAGAGCGACATAGGCGACCGGCCAGTTGTCTCAAGGAGCCACACAGAGCGACCTCATCCAACTCTGAGAACACAGAGCGGAAGGGTAACTCTTTTCTCATATGCCTCCCAGGACAAGCATGGCCAACATTACCGCTCATGCGCTACCGAGTGGGGATGGAGAGAAGACGAGAGTCAACGACCCTACAAATTACCCAAGGCCACTCTTCAGGCACACCCGAACAAGTAACTCAGTTACCAACCCACCTTTCACACGAAAATCCAACCCCAAAGGGGAGGAGGTCAACAATATACCGAGGAGCCGATTTCACGAAGCCAACAAGACAAAAGCCCACCTCTCCAACCCATCAAAAAGGGAGGAGGTGAACAATATAGCGAAGAGCCAACATCGACAGGGCCAACGAGCGAGCAAGGGGCACGAGAGTGACATAGTCGACCGGCCAGTTCTCTCAAGGAGCCACACAGAGCGACCTCATCTAACTCTGAGAACACAGAGCGGAAGGGTAACTCTTTTCACATATGCCTCCCAGGACAAGCATGGGCAACATTACCGCTCATGCGCTACCAAGTGGGGATGGAGAGAAGACGAGAGTCGACGACCCTACAAATGACCCAAGGCCACTCTTCAGGCACACCCGAACAAGCAACTCAGTTACCAACCCACCTTTCACATGAAAATCCAACCCCTCCCCCCACCAAAAGGGGAGGAGGTGAACAATATACCGAGGAGTCCATTTCACGAAGCTAACGAGACAAAAGCCCACCTCTCCAACCTACCAAAAAGGGAAGAGGTGAACAATATAGCGAAGAGCCAACATCGACGGAGCCAACGAGCAAGCAAGGGGCACGAGAGCGACATAGGCGACCGACCAGTTGTCTCAAGGAGCCACACAGAGCGACCTCATCCACCTCTGAGAACACAGAGCGGAAGGGTATCTCTTTTCACATATGCCGCCCAGGACAAGCATGGCCAACATTACCGCTCATGCGATACCGAGTGGGGATGAAGAGAAAACGAGAGTCGACGACCCTACAAATGATCCAAGGCCACTCTTCAGGCACACCCGAACAAGCAAATCAGTTACCAACCCACCTTTCACAGGAAAATCCAACCCCTCCCCCGACCAAAAGGGGAGGAGGTGAACAATATACCGAGGAGCCGATTTCACGAAGCCAACGAGACAAAAGCCCACCTCTCCAACCCACCAAAAAGGGAGGAGGTGAACAATATAGCGAAGAGCCAACATCAACGGAGCCAACGAGCGAGCAAGGGGCACAATAGCGACATAGGTGACCGGCCAGTTGTCTCAAGGAGCCACACAGAGCGACCTCATCCAACTCCGAGAACACAGAGCGGAAGGGTAACTCTTTTGACATATGCCTCCCAGGACAAGCATGGCCAGCATTACCGCTCATGCGCTACCGAGTGGGGATGGAGAGAAGACGAGATTCGACGACCCTACAAAAGACCCAAGGCCACTCTTCAGGCACACCCGAACAAGCAACTCAGTTACCAACCCACCTTTCACACGAAAATCCAACCCCTCCCCCCACCGAAAGGGGAGGAGGTGAACAATATACCGAGGAGCCGATTTCACGAAGCCAACGAGACAAAAGCCCACCTCTCCAACCCACCAAAAAGGGAGGAGTTGAACAATATAGAGAAGATCCAACATCGACGGAGCCAACGAGCGAGCAAGGGGCACGAGAGCGACATAGGCGATCGGCCAGTTGTCTCAAGGAGCCACACAGACCGACATCATCCAACTCTGAGAACACAGAGCGGAAGGGTAACTCTTTTCACATATGCCTCCCAGGACCAGCATGGCCAACATTACCTCTCATGCGCTACCGAGTGGGGATGGAGAGAAGACGAGAGTCGACGACCCTACAAATGACCCAAGGCCACTCTTCAGGCACACCCGAACAAGCAACTCAGTTACCAACCCACCTTTCACACAAAAATCCAACCCCTCCCCCCACCAAAAGGGGAGGAGGTGAACAATATAGCGAGGAGCCGATTTCACGAAGCCAATGAGACAAAAGCCCACCTCTCCAACCCACCAAAAAGGGAGGAGGTGAACAATATAGCACAGAGCCAGCATTGACGGGTCAAACGAGCGAGCAAGGGGCATGAGAGCGACATAGGCGACCGGCCAGTTGTCGCAAGGAGCCACACAGAGCAACCTCATCCAACTCTGAGAACACAGAGCAGAAGGGTAACTCTTTTCACATATGCCTCCCAGGACAAGCATGGCCAACATTACCGCTCATGTGCTACCAAGTGGGGATGGAGAGAAGACGAGAGTCGACGACCCTACAAATGACCCAAGGCCACTCTTCAGGCACACCCGAACAAGCAACTCAGTTACCAACCCACCTTTCACACGAAAATCCAACCCCTCCCCCCACCGAAAGGGGAGGTGGTGAACAATATAGCGAGGAGCCGATTTCACGAAGCCAACGAGACAAAAGCCCACCTCTCCAACCCACCAAAAAGGGAGGAGGTGAACAATATAGTGAAGAGCCAACATCGACGGAGCCAACGAGCGAGCAAGGGGCACGAGAGCGACATAGGCGACCGGCCAGTTGTCTCAAGGAGCCACACAGAGCGACCTCATCCAACTCTGAGGACACAGAGCGGAAGGGCATCTCTTTTCACATATGCCTCCCAGGACAAGCATGGCCAACATTACCGCTCATGCGCTACCGAGTGGGGATGGATGTCGACGACCCTACAAATGACCCAAGGCCACTCTTCGGGCACACCCGAACAAGCAACTCAGTTACCAACCCACCTTTCACACGAAAATCCAACCCCTCCCCCCACCGAAAGGGGGAGGAGGTGAACAATATACCGAGGAGCCGATTTCACGAAGCCAACGAGAAAAAAGCCCGCCTCTCCAACCCACCAAAAAGAGAGGAGGTGAACAACATAGCAAAGAGCCAACATCGACAGAGCCAACGAGCGAGCAAGGGGCACGAGAGCGACATAGGCGACCGGCCAGTTGTCTCAAGGAGCCACATAGTGCGACCTCATCCAACTCTGAGAACACAGAGCGGAAGGGTAACTCTTTTCACATATGCCTCCCAGGACAAGCATGGTCAACATTACCGCTCATGCGCTACCGAGTGGGGATGGAGAGAAGACGAGAGTCGACGACCCTACAAATGACCCAAGGCCACTCTTTAGGCACACCTGAACAAGAAACTCAGTTACCAACCCACCTTTCACACGAAAATCCAACCCCTCCCCCCACCAAAAGGGGAGGAGGTGAACAATATAGCGAGGAGCCGATTTCACGAAGCCAACGAGACAAAAGAACACCTATCCAACCCACCAAAAAGGGAGGAGGTGAACATTATAGCGAAGAGCCAACATCGACGGAGCCAACGAGCGAGCAAGGGGCACGAGAGCAACATAGGCGACCAGCCAGTTGTCTCAAGGAGCCACACAGAGCGACCTCATCCAACTCTGAGAACACAGAGCGAAAGGGTAACTCTTTTCACATATGCCTCCCAGGACAAGCATGGCCAACATTACCACTCATGCGCTACCGAGTGGGGATGGAGAGAAGATGAGAGTCGACAACCCTACAAATGACCCAAGGCCACTCTTCAGGCACACCCGAACAAACAACTCAGTTACCAACCCACCTTTCACACAAAAATCCAACCCCTCCCCCCACAAGCAAGCAAAAAGGGAGGAGAAGAAAAATATAGAGAAGAGCCGACATCGACGGAGCCAACGAGCGACATAGAAAAACGCTGATTTCAACAGAGCAAACGTGCGACCAAGGGGCACGAGAGAGAGTTACCGGAGAGCCGATTTCAAAAACGCCAACAGGCGGCCAGTCATCTCAAAGAGCCACACACAACAACCCCATCCAAATGCTATAAAACAGAGTGGACGGGAGAGATTGTTCAAACATGCCTCCGAGGACAAGCATGGCCAACATTACCGCTCATATGCTACCGAGTGGTGATGGAGAGAAGAAAGTCGACGACCCTACAAATGACCCAAGGCCATTCTTCAGGCACAACCGAGCAAAACAACTCAATTACCAACCCACCTTTCACACGAAAAGCAAATCTGATAAGCGCACCTTCGGACAAAATAGGGCGACCCGAACGCCCCTGTCCATGCGCCCTCACCCGGGGCGACACGGAGCGGCCCCCCGAACGGACGCACATGGGAGCAAACGGCAAACGGGCCGCCCGGACGTACACAAGGCACCTGGGCGGTCGCAACTTAGCAAATATGGCACGGGCGCTCTCGGGCCAAACGACCCGACCCGAACGGACGACCTCACCCGACACGACCAAACGACCCGACCCAAACGAACGCCCTCAACCGGGGCGACACGGGCGCGCCCACCCGAACGGACGCACATGGGAGCAAATGGCAAACGGGCCGCCCGAACGTGCACAAGGCACCCGGGCGGTCACAACTTAGCAAATCTGACACGGGCACCCTCGGGCCAAATGACCCGACCCGAATCCACGCCTCTCTCACCCGCACTTCACCCGAACGGTAACGCCATCACCCGCGCGACACGCACGCCCGAATCGCCGTACTGCTATGGGAGAAACGAAAGGGACCCGCCTTACGTGGCACAAGGGACCCGGGTGGTCACAACTTAGCAAATCCGACACGGCACCCTACCCAAACAACCCGACCCAAACGGACGCCTCACCCGCACTACACGCACGCCCAATCTTCGAAAGGACGACATGGGAGCAGGGCCCGGCAACGAAGCGCCCGGACAAGAACACAAGGCACCCGGGTGGTCACAACTTAGCAAATCTGACACGGGCGCCCTCGGGCCAAACGACCCCACCCGAACGGACGACCTCACCTGGCACGCCCACCCGAACGGACGCCCTCACCCGGCACGACATGGCGCGCCCACCCGAACGGACGCCCTCACCCGGCACGACACAGCGCGCCCACCCGAATGGACGCACATGGGAGCGAATGGCAAACGGGCCGCCCGGACGTGCACAAAGCACCCGGGCGGTCACAACTTAGCAAATCTGACACGGGCGCCCTCGGGCCAAACGACCTGACCCAAACGGACGCCCTCACCCGGCACGACACGGCACGCACAACTAAACGGATGCACATGGGAGCAAACGGGAAACGGGCCGCCCGGACGTGCACAAGGCACCCAGGCGGTCACAACTTAGCAAATCTGACACGGGCGCCCTCGGGCCAAACCACCCGACCCGAACGGACGACCTCACCCGGCACGACCAAACGACCCGACCCGAACGGACGCCCTCACCCGGCACGACACGGCGCGCACGACCAAACGGCCGCACATGGGAGCAAACGGTAAACGGGCTGCCCGGACATGCACAAGGCACCCGGGCGGTCACAACTTAGCAAATCTGACACGGGTGCCCTCGGGCCAAACCACCCGACCCAAACGGACGCCCTCACCCGACACGACCAAACGACCCGACTCGAACGGACGCCCTCACCCAGCACGACACGACGCGGCCACCCGAACGGTCGCACATGGTAGCAAACGGCAAACGAGCCGCCCGGACGTGCACAAGGCACCCGGGCGGTCACAACTTAGCAAATATGACACGGGCGCCCTCGGGCCAAATGACTCGACCCAACCCGAACGGACGCCCTCGCCCGACACGGCCACCCGAACGATCGCCATCGTGCCGCATGACCAAACGACACGACCCGAATGGACGCCCTCACCCGGCACGACCGAACGACCCGACCCGAACGGATGCACTCACCCGGCATGCCCACCCGAACGGACGCCCTCACCCGGCGCGACACGGCATGCCCGACCAAACGGACGCACATGGGAGCAAACGGCAAACGGGCCGCCCGGACGTGCACAAGGCACCCGGGCGGTCACAACTTAGCAAATATGACACGGGCGCCCTCGGGCCAAACGAACCGACCCGACCCGAACGGACGCCCTCGCACGGCACGCCCACCCGAACGAACGCCATCGTGCCGCACGAACAAACGACCCGACCCGCACGGCCACCCTCACCCGGCATGACCGAACGACCCGACCCGAACGGACGCACATGGGAGCAAACGGCAAACGGGCAGCCCGAACGTGCACAAGGCAGCCGGGCGGTCACAACTTAGCAAATCTGACACGGGCGCTCTCTGGCCAAACGACCCGACCCAACTCGAACGGACGCCCTCGCCCGGCATGCCCACCCGAACGGATGCCATCGTGCCGCACGACCAAACGACTCGACCCGAACGGACGCCTTCACCCGGCACGACCGAACGACCCGACCCGAACGGACGCCCTCACCCGGCACGACCAAACGACCCGACCCGAACGGCCGCACATGGGAGCAAACGGTAAACGAGCCGCCCGGACGTGCACAAGGCACCCGGGCGGTCACAACTTAGCAAATTTGACATGGGCGCCCTCGGGCCAAACCACCCGACCCGACCCGAACGGACGCCCTCGCACGGCACGCCCACCCGAACGGACGCCATCGTGCCGCACGACCAAACGACACGACACGAACGGACGCCCTCACCCGGCACGACCGAACGACCAACCCGAATGGACGCCCTCACCCGGCACGACCGAACGACCCGACCCGAACGGACGCCCTCGCCCGGGACGACCGAACGACCCGACCAAACGGACGCACATGGGAGCAAACGGCAAACGGGCCGCCCGGACGTGCACAAGGCACCCGGGCGGTCACAACTTAGCAAATTTGACACGGGCGCCCTCGGGCCAAACGACCCGACCCGACCCGAACGGACGCCCTCGCCCGGCACGACCGAACGACCCGACCCGAACGGACGCCCTCACCCGGCACGACCGAACGACCCGACCAAACGGACGCACATGGGAGCAAACGGCAAACGGGCCGCCCGGACGTGCATAAGGCACCCGGGCGGTCACAACTTAGCAAATTTGACACGGGCGCCCTCGGGCCAAACGACCCGACCCGACCCGAACGGACGCCCTCGCCCGGCACGCCCACCCGAACGGACGCCCTCGCCCGGCACGACCGAACTACCCGACCCGAACGGACGCCCTCACCCGGCACGACCGAACGACCCGACCCAACCCGACCCAACGGACGCCCTCACTCCTAAGACGCCCACCCGAACGGACGCCCTCGGGCCAAATGACCCGACCCGACCCGAACAGACGCCCTCACCCGGCACGACCAAACGACCCGACCCGAACGGATGCCCTCACCCGGCACGCCCACCCGACCCGACCCGACCCGAACGGACGCCCTCAACCGGTACGCCCACCCGACCCGACCCGACCCGAACGGACGTCCTCGGCCGAAACGACCCAACCCGACCCGAACGGACGCCCTCACCCGGCACGACCAAACGACCCGACCCAACCCGAACGCACGCCCTCACCTGGCACGACCAAAAGACCCAACCCGCCACGACCAAACGACCCGACCCGAACGGACGCCCTTGGGCCAAACGACCAGAACGGACGCCCTCACCCGCCACGACCAAACGACTCGACCCGAACGGACGCCCTCACCCGGCACGACCGAACGACCCGACCCGACCCGAACGGACGCACATGGGACCAAACGGCAAACGGGCCGCACGGACGTGCACAAGGCACCCGGGCGGTCACAACTTAGCAAATCTGACACGGGCGCCCTCCGACCAAACGGCCCGACCCGGACGGACGCCCTCACCCGGTGACACACGACCCGCCCGACCGAACGGACGCACATGGGAGCAAACGGCAAACGGGTCGCTCGGACGTGCACAAGGCACCCGGGCGGTCACAACTTAGCAAATCTGATACGGGCGCCCTCGGCCCAAACGACTCGACCCGAACGCCTTTGGCCGGGCGCCCTCAACCGACGCGCCCGACCCGACCCGAACGCGTTTGGCTGGGCGAGTCGGGTGACCCAAGACTGGGCGCCTCTGCACGAACTGCACTACAGTGCGGAAGCCATTCCGGGAGCGTCCGGAGTCGGAATTGAGTGCCGTAAATTGCAGAATGTGCGTATTGACGGGCCGCATATAACCGTACAGTTGGGAAGTGGATTGGACACACAGGGAGCTCGAGGGACGGTCTAAACTGATTTGTAGTGCCGATTTGAGTGACCCGGCAGCACTTGGGCAGTTTTGTGCAGGATATTCCCAAGGTGAATTCTGATGATTGTAAATGATTGCTGTAGGCTAGTTTGATGGTTGACAAGCCTTAGGGCTTGGTCAAAAGGCTAACTTGCCTTGCCAAGGAGCAGAAGTGGCTTCTGCTGGATTGGAACTTATTATTTCATATTTATCATTATTAACAGGGAATTGCCCCTCCCTTGTATGTATGAGCAGACTTGTGGATTGATAATGATGTTTATGTTTATTTCCGCATATAGAGAGAACCTTTGGTTAATAACTAACAAGTGTTGCTAAAGGCGTAGTCTATATACTTGAGTATTTGGAAAAAGAAAAAAGTACGGTAGTGCCGCACCCGTCTATAGCGTGGTTGAAAGACACCGAAGGTATAGGGGCGTGACAACTAGGCACACGGGCGGTCACAACTTAGTATTTTCGATACGGCCTCCCTCACACGACCCGACCCGAACGCGTTTCCTTGGGCGCCCTCACACGGCACGACCTGACCCGCCCTAACGAGGGCACAAAGGAGCAAACGGCAATCGGGTCGCACGAACGTGCACAAGGCACAGGGGCGGTCACAACTTAGCATTTTTTATACGGCCTCCTTCACACGACCCGACCCGAACACGTTTCTTTGGGCGCCCTCACACGGCACGACCCGACCCGCCCGAACGAAGGCACAAGGGAGCAAACGGAAAACGGGTCGCACGAACGTGCACAAGGCACACGAGCAGTCACAACTTAGCATTTTTTATACGGCCCCCTCGCACGGCACGACCCGACCCGACCCGCCCGAACGAAGGCACAAGGGAGCAAATCGGAAACTGGCCGCGCGAACGTGCACAAGGCACGCGGGCGGTCACAACTTAGCATTTCTTATACGCCCCTCACACGAATTGACCCGAACGTCCGCTTCTGGGCGCCTCACGCGACCCGACCCGACCGAACGCGTTTCCCCTCGTCAAGGTATGCATCCCACAAGGCATCAAAAATCAAGACCGCCCCCGATCTCAGCCTCCTCGCTGGAATCAGATATCGCGCAAGATCATTGTAGTATGAAGCCTCCAATGAATGAAACTCCACCATGAACTCCCACGCATCATCCCCTATAGACTGCTGCTAAGTACACACTATTGTCTGGCGAGTGCCACCACAAGTTGTTCTCACCCTGCAAGTCATATGAATGTGCTCGTAGGCTGCTCATCCAACCAATGTCTTGTTTCTCAAAGTGAACAACGTCCATCAGCCCATCTATAAAAGATCTCCATGTAGCACCAACAATCGATCATGCTCAGCATATTCCTTCTTGACACTCCTCCATGATGCTCATAAGTGGGCACCCAGTAAGTGCACCTGCATAATGTCTCCACATAATGTCCTGCCATGCCCTCGTGTCAATGTACATGACTTTGGTTTCCCACGTGTCCATCAAGAGTAGACTCGCCTCAACCCTAGTCACCATCATGTGTATAGTGTACAGGTTAAGTGCCCTCGGTCACTTCTACCATCACCATCATGGTACTTCCTCCAAGGCTTCTCCCCCGCTAAAGGTGCACCAAGAGTTCCTTCTTGGTTGTAAGCCATGAAGAAGTCTACCCAGACAATGTGCCCTACCACCAAGGCAGTCCATGAGTCATGCCGGGCACCTAGCCAGTTTCCATGTGGCTAAGCATGACCCGTATCTATCACAGATATCATCAAGTTCCACCCTTGTCACGGGAATTTGAACCTACTAGAGCGAGGTCACAAATTTCCCTATCAAGGCCTACAACAAGAAATGCTCCCCTTGCTTCTCCAATGTACAAGGTTCCATCATAGTCATCCGAGGAAAGGTCCTCCATGGTATTGGAAAAGAAGTCATCTTCTTTCCCATCCCCGCATACGGTCCATCTCCCAGATGCTCAATTGAAACACGAGCCATGTCTTCATGAAGAATCTCTAAGCGAGTGTCCTCCGTCCTCATCAATGTCTGCAATGCTTCCGATCCTGGTACCGCCTGCTCATAAAGTTCCTCCTCGATCATTGTCACTTCTGCAAAATTTTCATGTGGTTCATCCCCCAATGCCTGCAATGTGCTTGGTCCAGGTTCAATTTGTTCCACGAGTTCTTCCTCGATCATATCCGCATCCTCAACATCCTCCCCAGAATCATCCATCACCGATGCTTGCGATGTGCTTGGCCCTGGTCCAACCTGTTCATCAAGTTCGTCCTCGACTTCTACCACATCTGCAACATCCTTGTGAGAATCGTCCACCATCAATGCTTGTAATGTGCTTGGTCCCGGTCCAACTTGTTCATCAGCTTCTTCCTTGACTTCAATCACATCTACAACATCCTTTGGTTCGGCCACAGTGGGCTTCATGCCACCATGCTTCATCTTTTCAAGGTCTCTAAGCTTGAGAAGCTTATCAATTAACTTCCTTCGCTCTTCTTCCACCTTGTCCATTTCTGCTCCGAGAATTCTCACTTTCTTCATAAGTCGAAACATTTCATCTTTTCTCATGCCAGATGTCCTCCTCTTGCACAATGTATCAATGGTCCGACTCGCCTCATCAAACTCCTTTTCCACTTCCTTCGACTTCTCTTTAATTTTTTTGAAGTTCATTTCCAATGAAACAAACTCATCCATCAAGCTTCAATACCACCTGCAACGCTGCAACGGTATCCCTGCTCAATAATAATAATAATAATAATAATAAAGCCACAAAAATGTAGCTCTGATACCAACTGTCACGCCCTTATACCGGTGGTAGTCTCCCAACCGCTCTATAGACGGGTGCGGCACTACCTTATTTTTCTCTTTTCAAATACTCAATAAGTAGACTACGCCTAACTCAACACTTGTTTAATTAATCTTCCAAAGTGCTCCTGTGCGGAAATAAAACAGGAATAAACATCAATATCAAACCACATGAACGCCCATACATTCAAGGGAGGGGCAAATCCCGTTAATAAGTCTGCCCAGTATTATGCTTCAATAAATATGTACAATCCGCAATAACTATACAACCAAGCCTCCATAAACCATTTATGCTTCTTGCCAAATGTGCTTGTACCTGGGTCTAGCCTTAACAGCTTCCCAACAGTGCAAAAAATCCAAAGGAACCCTAAAATTCCCTTTCAGAACATGTTTCTGAAGTCTGCGCGAATTCTGGTTCGAGTGGGTCACTCGGGTCACAGACGCCCTCGGCACCCTGAACGCGTTTCCGCACGCGGGTCACCGGGGTCACGGTCTGCACGCGTTTCCTGAACGCGTTCGACCCGACCCGACCCTGCTGAACGAACTCCGCGCCTTCAAACACGGTTCCGCGCGTCCGGAACGCGGGCGCGCTGCACGAACCCGACTCGACCTGAACGCGCCCGCCCTGAACACTGTTCTCCACGCGTCCTGCGGAAGGAACCCGACTTGACCATGCACTAAACACTGCACCGCACGCGCCCTGCGGAAGGAACCCGACTCGACCATGCACTAAACACTGCACCGCACGCGCCCGGCGGAAGGAACCCGACTCGACCTGCGGGTGAACGCCGAACGGGTTTTTACCCGACTCGACCCAGACTCCGTTTCCCTGCTGCGGCTTCGCCCTCCACCCTCGACCTTCGCTCTGGCTCGAGCATTAGCTTTCCAATGGTGGAATCAGCAAGATGTTGATGTCCTTCCTTCTTTCCTTTATCGTCCATCGCACGTCCTCCTTTCGTATGTGCCTTTGCCCACACATTGCTTCCATGGGTGGGGCTTGACCCATATGAGGCCGACCCGGTAAACGCCCATAAAGCCTTGGTTACGACGTGGCATTTCCTCCTTAACGTCGGCTTGCCACCACGGCCGGCCTATAAAACCTCCAAGCCAACACAC
>CM076582.1:907610403-907625403 GCA_034641835.2 Pinus albicaulis
CTCGAGCAAACAAATGGGCCACCACATCTATCAAGACCTCAAAGCCAACGCAGGGACAAACAACGTGCACTCTGAAAGGAATTCCAGACCTTAATTTTACAACAAGGAGAACCCCGCTCCTCACATCGCCCAATGGAAAAGCAAGCAAGAGGGGAAGCTTACAGCGAAAACCCCTCCACATTCCTCTTAAACGTATGCATCTCAACCCACAGTGCTGACATAGAAAGAGTACAAGCACAAGAAACCGGCACCGTGAAGAGCCAAACAATGAAGAGGACAGTCGTCCCAAGGAGCCACACACAAAAACCCATCCAATTCCGAGAACACGGAGCGAAGGGGGAATTGTTCACATATGCCTCCAAGGACGAGCATGGCCAACATTACCGCTCATATGCTACCGAGTGGGGATGGAGAGAATGCGAATGTCGACCACCCTACAAATGACCCAAGGCCACTCTTCAGGCACACCCGACAAGCTACTCAATTACCAACCCACCCTTCACACGAAAATCCAACCCCTCCCCCCACCGAAAGGGGAGGAGGTGAACAATATAGCGAGGAGCCGATTTCACGAAGCCAACGAGACAAAAGCCCACCTCTCCAACCCACCAAAAAGGGAGGAGGTGAACAATATAGCGAAGAGCCAACATAGACGGAGCCAACGAGCGAGCAAGGGGCACGAGAGTGACATAGGCGACCGGCCAGTTGTCTCAAGGAGCCACACAGAGCGACCTCGTCCACCTCTGAGAACACAGAGCGGAAGGGTAACTCTTTTCACATATGCCTCCCAGGACAAGCATGGCCAACATTACCGCTCATGCGCTACCGAGTGGGGATGGAGAGAGAAGACGAGAGTCGACGACCCTACAAATGACCCAAGGCCACTCTTCAGCACACCCGAACAAGCAACTCGCTTACCAACCCACCTTTCACACGAAAATCCAACCCCTCCCCCCACCGAAAGGGGAGGAGGTGAACAATATACCGAGGAGCCGATTTCACGAAGCCAACGAGACAAAAGCCCACCTCTCCAACCCACCAAAAAGGGAGGAGGTGAACAATATGGCGAAGAGCCAACATCGACCTGAGCTAATCTGAGCGAGCAAGGGAACAGAGAGCATAAGCACGGCCAGTTGTCTCATGAGCCTCGCTACGTAGCGGACAGAACTTTTTCACATATGCCTCCCAGGACAAGCATGGCCAACATTACCGCTCATGCGCTACCGAGTGGGGATGGAGAGAAGACGAGAGTCGACGACCCTACAAATGACCCAAGGCCACTCTTTAGGCACACCCGAACAAGCAACTCAGTTACCAACCCACCTTTCACACGAAAATCCAACCCCTCCCCCCACCGAAAGGGGAGGAGGTGAACAATATACCGAGGAGCCGATTTCACGAAGCCAACGAGGCAAAAGCCCACCTCTCCAACCCACCAAAAAGGGAGGAGGTGAACAATATGGCGAAGAGCCAACATCGACGGAGCCAACGAGCGAGCAAGGGGCACGAGAGCGACATAGGCGACCGGCCAGTTGTCTCAAGGAGCCACACAGAGCGACCTCGTCCAACTCTGAGAACACAGAGCTTAAGGGTAACTCTTTTCACATATGCCTCCCAGGACAAGCATGGCCAACATTACCGCTCATGCGCTACCGAGTGGGGATGGAGAGAAGCCGAGAGTCGACGACCCTACAAATGACCCAAGGCCACTCTTCAGGCACACCCGAACAAGCAACTCAGTTACCAACCCACCTTTCACACGAAAATCCAACCCCTCCCCCCGCCGAAAGGGGAGGAGGTGAACAATATACCGAGGAGCCGATTTCACGAAGCCAACGAGACAAAAGCCCACCTCTCCCACCCACCAAAAAGGGAGGAGGTGAACAATAGGGCGAAGAGCCAACATCGACGGAGCCAACGAGCGAGCAAGGGGCACGAGAGCGACATAGGCGACCGGCCAGTTGTCTCAAGGAGCCACACAGAGCGACCTCGTCCAACTCTGAGAACACAGAGCGAAAGGGTAACTCTTTTCACATATGCCTCCCAGGACAAGCATGGCCACCATTACCGCTCATGCGCTACCGAGTGGGGATGGAGAGAAGACGAGAGTCGACGACCCTACAAATGACCCAAGGCCACTCTTCAGGCACACCCGAACAAGCAACTCAGTTACCAACCCACCTTTCACACGAAAATCCAACCCCTCCCCCCACCGAAAGGGGAGGAGGTGAACAATATACCGAGGAGCCGATTTCACGAAGCCAACGAGACAAAAGCCAACCTCTCCCACCCACCAAAAAGGGAGGAGGTGAACAATATGGCGAAGAGCCAACATCGACGGAGCCAACGAGCGAGCAAGGGGCACGAGAGCAACATAGGCGACCGGCCTGTTGTCTCAAGGAGCCACACAGAGCGACCTCGTCCAACTCTGAGAACACAGAGCGGAAGGGTAACTCTTTTCACATATGCCTCCCAGGACAAGCATGGCCAACATTACCGCTCATGCGCTACCGAGTGGGGATGGAGAGAAGCCGAGAGTCGACGACCCTACAAATGACCCAAGGCCACTCTTCAGGCACACCAGAACAAGCAACTCAGTTACCAACCCACCTTTCACACGAAAATCCAACCCCTCCCCCCACCGAAAGGGGGAGGAGGTGAACAATATACCGAGGAGCCGATTTCACGAAGCCAACGAGACAAAATCCCACCTCTCCAACCCACCAAAAAAGGAGGAGGTGAAGAATATGGCGAAGAGCCAACATCGACGGAGCCAACGAGCGAGCAAGGGGCACGAGAGCGACATAGGCGACCGGCCAGTTGTCTCAAGGAGCCACACAGAGCGACCTCGTCCACCTCTGAGAACACATAGCGGAAGGGTAACTCTTTTCACATATGCCTCCCAGGACAAGCATGGCCAACATTACCGCTCATGCGCTACCGAGTGGGGATGGAGAGAAGACGAGAGTCGACGACCCTACAAATGACCCCAAGGCCACTCTTCAGGCACACCCGAACAAGCAACTCAGTTACCAACCCACCTTTCACACGAAAATCCAACCCCTCCCCCCACCGAAAGGGGAGGAGGTGAACAATATACCGAGGAGCCGATTTCACGAAGCCAACGAGACAAAAGCCCACCTCCCCAACCCACCAAAAAGGGAGGAGGTGAAGAATATGGCGAAGAGCCAACATCGACGGAGCCAACGAGCGAGCAAGGGGCACGAGAGCGACATAGGCGACCGGCCAGTTGTCTCAAGGAGCCACACAGAGCGACCTCGTCCAACTCTGAGAACACAGAGCGGAAGGGTAACCCTTTTCACATATGCCTCCCAGGACAAGCATGGCCAACATTACCGCTCATGCGCTACCGAGTGGGGATGGAGAGAAGACGAGAGTCGACGACCCTACAAATGACCCAAGGCCACTCTTCAGGCACACCCGAACAAGCAACTCAGTTACCAACCCACCTTTCACACGAAAACCCAACCCCTCCCCCCACCGAAAGGGGAGGAGGTGAACAATATACCGAGGAGCCGATTTCACGAAGCCAACGAGACAAAAGCCCACCTCTCCCACCCACCAAAAAGGGAGGTGAACAATATGGCGAAGAGCCAACATCGACGGAGCCAACGAGCGAGCAAGGGGCACGAGAGCAACATAGGCGACCGACCAGTTGTCTCAAGGAGCCACACAGAGCGACCTCATCCAACTCTGAGAACACACAGCGAAAGGGTAACTCTTTTCACATATGCCTCCCAGGACAAGCATGGCCAACATTACCGCTCATGCGCTACCGAGTGGGGATGGAGAGAAGATGAGAGTCGACGACCCTACAAATGACCCAAGGCCACTCTTCAGGCACACCCTAACAAACAACTCAGTTACCAACCCACCTTTCACACGAAAATCCAACCCCTCCCCCCACAAGCAAGCAAAACGGGAGGAGAAGAACAATATAGAGAAGAGCCGACATCGACAAAGCCAACGAGCGACATATCAAAACGCTGACTTCAACAGAGCAAACGTGCGACCAAGGGGCACGAGAGAGAGTTACCGGAGCGCCGATTTCAACAACGCCAACAGGCAGCCAGTCATCTCAAAGAGCCACACACAACAACCCCATCCAAATGCTAGAAAACAGAGTGGACGGAAGAGATTGTTCAAACATGCCTCCAAGGACAAGCATGGCCAACATTACCGCTCATATGCTACCGAGTGGTGATGGAGAGAAGAAAGTCGACGACCCTACAAATGACCCAAGGCCATTCTTCAGGCACAACCGAGCAAAACAACTCAATTACTAACCCACCTTTCACACGAAAAGCAAAATCTGATAAGCGCACCCTCGGACAAAACAGGGCGACCCGAACGCCCCCGTCCGTGCGCCCTCACCCGGGGCGACACGGAGCGCCCCCCCGATCTGACGCACATGGGAGCAAACGGCAAACGGGCCGCCCGGACGTGCACAAGGCACCCGGGCGGTCGCAACTTAGCAAATATGGCACCGGCGCCCTCGGGCCAAGACCCGATTCGAATCCGGGGACGTTCACTCCTCCTAAGACGCTCAAATGACCGAATTCAATGACGCCCTCACCCGGGGCGTCACGCCGCGCCCACCCGAACGGACGCACATGGGAGCAACCGGCAAACGGGCCGCCCGGACGTGCACAAGGCACCCGGGCGGTCGCAACTTAGCAAATCTGACACGGGCGCCCTCGGGCCAAACGACCCGACCCGAACGGACGCCCTCACCCGGCACGCCCACCCGAACGAACGCCATCACCCGGCGCGACACGACACGCCCGACCCGAACGGACGCTCGTGGTAGCAAACGGCAAACGAACCGCCCGGACGTGCACAAGGCACCCGGGCGGTCACAACTTAGCAAATCTGACACGGGCGCCCTCGGGCCAAACGACCCGACCCGAACGGACGCCCTCACCCGGCACGCCCACCCGAACGAACGACATCACCCGGCGCGACACGACACGCCCAACCCGAACGGACGCTCATGGGAGCAAACGGCAAACGAACCGCCCGGACGTGCACAAGGCACCCGGGCGGTCACAACTTAGCAAATCTGACACGGGCGCCTTCGGCCCAAACGACCCGACCCGAACGGACGCCCTCACCCGGCACGACACGACACGCCCACTCGTAAGGACGCACATGGGAGCAAACGGCAAACGGGCCGCCCGGACGTGCACAAGGCACCCGGGCGGTCACAACTTAGCAAATCTGACACGGGCGCCGTCGGGCCAAACGACCCCACCCGAACGGACGACCTCACCTGGCACGCCCGCCCGAACGGACGCCCTCACCCGGCACGACACGGCGCCCCCACCCGAACGGACGCCCTCACACGGCGCGCCCACCCGAACGGACGCACATGGGAGCAAACGGCAAACGGGCCGCCCGGACGTGCACAAGGCACCCGGGCGGTCACAACTTAGCAGCCCAACACGGCGCCCTCTGCCAAATCCACCCGACCAACGGACGCCCTCACTCCGGCACGACACGACACGCCCACCCAAACGGTCGCACATGGGAGCAAACGGCAAACGGCCGCCCTGGACGTGCACAAGGCAACGGCGCGGACAACTTAGCAAATCCCGGGCGCCCTCGGTTCATACCACCCGACCCGAATCCGACGCTCGTCCGCACGACCACACGAATCTGGACGCCCCCACCCGCACGACACGACGCGCCCACCCAAACGGCCGCACATGGGTAATCGCTTCTGCCCGCCTGATCGTGCAATCAGCACCCGGCGGTCACAACTTAGCAAACTGACACGGCGCTCGATCGGACACGACCCGAACGGACGCTTCGTCGAAGACGTCGATCATCTTGCCGCTATCGTGCCGCACGACCAAACGACACGACACGAACGGACGCCCTCACACGGCACGCCCACACGAACGGACAAACTCGCCCGGCGCGACACGACGCGCCCACCCAAACGGTCGCACATGGGAGCAAACGGCAAACGGGCCGCCCTGACGTGCACAAGGCACCCGGGCGGTCACAACTTAGCAATTCTGACACGGGCGCCCTCGGGCCAAACGACCCGACCCGACCCGAACGGACGCTCGCCCAAGACGCCCACTCGAATCTGTCGCCATCGTGCCGCACGACCAAACGACACGACACGAACGGACGCCCTCACACGGCACGCCCACACGAACGGACGCCCTCGCCCGGCGCGACACGACGCGGCCGACCAAACGAACGCACATGGGAGCAAACGGCAAACGGCCCGCCCGAACGTGCACAAGGCACCCGGGCGGTCACAACTTAGCAAATCTGACACGGGCGCCCTCGGCCCGAACGACCCGACCAGACTCGAACGGACGCCCTCGCCCGGCACGCCCACCCGAACGGTCGCCATCGTGCCGCACGACCAAACGACACGACACGAACGGACGCCCTCACCCGGCACGCCCACACGAACGGACGCCCTCACCCGGCGCGACACGGCACGCCCGACCAAACGAACGCACATGGGAGCAAACGGAAAATGGCCCGCCCGGACGTGCACAAGGCACCCGGGCGGTCACAACTTAGCAAATCTGACACGGGCGCCCTCGGCCCGAACGACCCGACCCGACCCGAACGGACGCCCTCGCCCGGCGCGCCCACCCGAACGGTCGCCATCGTGCCGCACGACCAAACGACACGACACGAACGGACTCCCTCACCCGGCACGCCCACACGAACGGACGCCCTCACCCGGCGCGACACGGCACGGCCGACCAAACGAACGCACATGGGAGCAAACGGCAAACGGCCCGCCCGGACGTGCACAAGGCACCCGGGTGGTCACAACTTAGCAAATCTGACACGGGCGCCCTCGGCCCGAACGACCCGGCCCGACCCGAACGGACGCCCTCGCCCGGCACGCCCACCCGAACGGTCGCCATCGTGCCGCACGACCAAACGACACGACACGAACGGACGCCCTCACCCGGCACGACCGAACGGACGCACATTGGAGCAAACGGCAAACGGGCCGCCCGGACGTGCACAAGGCACCCTGGCGGTCACAACTTAGCAAATCTGACACGGGCGCCCTCGGGCCAAACGACCCGACCCGACCCGAACGGACGCCCTCGCCCGGCACGCCCACCCGAACGGTCGCCATCGTGCCGCACGACCAAACGACACGACACGAACGGAGACCCTCACTCGGCACGACCGAACGGACGCACATTGAGCAAACGGCAAACGGGCCGCCCGGACGTGCACAAGGCACCCGGGCGGTCACAACTTAGCAAATCTGACACGGGCGCCCTCGGGCCAAACGACCCGACCCGACCCGAACGGACGCCCTCGCCCGGCACGCCCAC
The DNA here is from genome assembly GCA_034641835.2 of Pinus albicaulis. Taxonomy (NCBI): domain Eukaryota; kingdom Viridiplantae; phylum Streptophyta; class Pinopsida; order Pinales; family Pinaceae; genus Pinus; species Pinus albicaulis. The sequence goes on from CM076582.1 coordinate 907,617,756, forward strand.
CCGAACGGTCGCCATCGTGCCGCACGACCAAACGACACGACACGAACGGACGCCCTCACCCGGCACGACCGAACGGACGCACATTGGAGCAAACGTCAAACGGGCCGCCCGGACGTGCAGAAGGCACCCGGGCGGTCACAACTTAGCAAATCTGACACGGGCGCCCTCGGGCCAAACGACCCGACCCGACCCGAACGGACGCCCTCGCCCGGCACGCCCACCCGAACCGACGCCATCGTGCCGCACGACCAAACGACCCGACCCGAACGGACGCCCTCACCCGGCACGACCGAACGACCCGACCCGAACGGACGCCCTCGCCCGGCACGACCGAACGACACGACCAAACGGACGCACATGGGAGCAAACGGCAAACGGGCCGCCCGGACGTGCACAAGGCACCCGGGCGGTCACGACTTAGCAAATCTGACACGGGCGCCCTCGGGCCAAACGACCCGACCCGACCCGAACGGACGCCCCGCTCTCGCACGCCACTCCGAACCTGACGCTCGCTTCTAAGACGACCCGACCCGAACGGACGCTCACCCGAACGATCGCCTCATCCCAAGACGACCGAACGACCCGACCCGAATCCTGACGCTTCGCCTGACGATCGAACGACTCCGAATTCGAACGACGCCATGGGAGAACGTAAACGAAGCGTCTTGGATGTGTTGCACCCGGGCGGTCACAACTTAGCAAATTTGACACGGGCGCCCTCTGGCCAAACGACCCGACCCGACCCGAACGGACGCCCTCGCCCGGCACGCCCACCCGAACGGACGCCCTCGCCCGGCACGACCGAACGACCCGACCCGAACGGACGCCCTCACCCGAACGGACGCCCTCACCCGCACGACCGAACGACACGACCCGAACGGACGCCCTCGCCCGGCACGCTCACCCGACTGACGCCCGCTCCGCACGACCGAACGATTCGACCCGAGGACGCCCCTCACCCGCACGACCGAACGACTCCGATCTGAACGGACGCCCTCGCCCAAGATCGGAGAACGACCCGACCCGAACGGACGCCCTCAACCGGCGCGACACGGCACGCCCGACCAAACGAGCGGACATGGGAGCAAACGGCAAACGTCCCGCCCGGACGTGCACAAGGCACCCGGGCGGTCACAACTTAGCAAATCTGACACGGGCGCCCTCGGCCCGAACGACCCGACCCGACCCGAACGGACGCCCTCGCCCGGCACGACCGAACGACCCGACCTCCGAACGGACGCCTCACTCCCAAGAGACCCGACAAACGGACGCACATGGAGCAACGAACGGCCGCCCGACGTGCACACAAGGCACCCTATGTCACAACTAGCAACCGACACGGCGCCTGGCCAAACGACCCGGCACCCGACCTGACCGAACCCGGACGCCTCACCCGGCAGACGCCCACCCGAACGACGCCCGGCCAAACGACCCGACCCGACCCGAACCTGACGCCCTCACCCGCACGACCAAACGACCCGACCCGAACGGACGCCCCCTACCGGCACGCGCCCGACCCGACCCGAACTGGACGTCTCTCTACTCCCGCACGCCGACCCGATCTGACCGTGCACTCCGAACGGACGCCCTCACCCGGCACGCCCACCCGACCCGACCCGACCCGACCCGAACGGACGCGCTCACCCGGCACGCCCACCCGACCCGACCCGACCCGAACGGACGCCCTCACCCGGCACGCCCACCCGACCCGACCCGACCCGACCCGAACGGACGCCCTCACCCCGCACGCCCACCCGACCCGACCCGACCCGACCCGAACGGACGCCCACGAAACGACCCGACCCGACCCGAACGGACGCCCTCACCCGCCACTCAAACGATCCCGACCCGACCCGAACCGGACGCCTCACCCGCCACGACCAAACGACCCGACCCGAACGGACGCCCTCACCCGCCACGACCGAACGACCCGACCTGACCCGAACGGACGCACATGGGACCAAACGGCAAACGGCCGCACGGACGTGCACAAGGCACCCGGGCGGTCACAACTTAGCAAATCTGACACGGGCGCCCTCCGACCAAACGGCCCGACCCGGACGGACGCCCTCACCCGGTGCCACACGACCCGCCCGACCGAACGGACGCACATGGGAGCAAACGGCAAACGGGTCGCTTGGACGTGCACAAGGCACCCGAGCGGTCACAACTTAGCAAATCTGATACGGGCGCCCTCGGCCCAAACGACTCGACCCGAACGCCTTTGGCCGGGCGCCCTCACCCGACGCGCCCGACCCGACCCGAACGCGTTTGGCTGGGCGAGTCGGGTGACCCAAGACTGGGCGCCTCTGCACGAACTGCACTACAGTGCGGAAGCCATTCCGGGAGCGTCCGGAGTCGGAATTGAGTGCCGTAAATTGCAGAATGTGCGTATTGACGGGCCACATCTAACCGTACAGTTGGGAAGCGGATTGGACACACAGGGAGCTCGAGGGACGGTCTAAACTGATTTGTAGTGCCGATTTGAGTGACCCGGCAGCACTTGGGCAGTTTTGTGCAGGATATTCCCAAGGTGAATTCTGATGATTGTAAATGATTGCTGTAGGCTAGTTTGATGGTTGACAAGCCTTAGGGCTTGGTCAAAAGGCTAACTTGCTTTGCCAAGGAGCAGAAGTGGCTTCTGCTGGATTGGAACTTATTATTTCATATTTATCATTATTAACAGGGAATTGCCCCTCCCTTGTATGTATGAGCATACTTGTGGATTGATAATGATGTTTATGTTTATTTCCGCATATAGAGAGAACCTTTGGTTAATAACTAACAAGTGTTGCTAAAGGCGTAGTCTATATACTTGAGTATTTGGAAAAAGAAAAAAGTACGGTAGTGCCGCACCCGTCTATAGCGTGGTTGAAAGACACCGAAGGTATAGGGGCGTGACAACTAGGCACACGGGCGGTCACAACTTAGCATTTTCGATACGGCCCCCCTCACACGACCCGACCCGAACGCGTTTCCTTGGGCGCCCTCACACGGCACGACCTGACCCGCCCTAACGAGGGCACAAAGGAGCAAACGGCAATCGGGTCGCACGAACGTGCACAAGGCACAGGGGCGGTCACAACTTAGCATTTTTATACGGCCTCCTTCACACGACCCGACCCGAACACGTTTCCTTGGGCGCCCTCACACGGCACGACCCGACCCGCCCGAACGAAGGCACAAGGGAGCAAACGGAAAACGGGTCGCACGAACGTGCACAAGGCACACGAGCAGTCACAACTTAGCATTTTTTATACGCCCCCCCCTCGCACGGCACGACCCCACCCCACCCCCCCCAACCAAGGCACAAGGGAGCAAAAAGGAAACAGGCCGCGCGAACGTGCACAAGGCACGCGGGCGGTCACAACTTAGCATTTTTTATACGGCCGCCCTCACACGACCCGACCCGAACGCGTTTCCTTGGGCGCCCTCACGCGACCCGACCCGACCGAACGCGCTTCCCTGCTCGAAGGTATGCATCCCATAGTGCATCAAAATCAAGACCAGTCTCGATCTCAGTTCCTCAGTGAACCAGATACTGCAAGATCATTGTAGCATGAAGCCTCCAATGAATGAAACTCCACCATGAACTCCCACGCATCATCCTATCCAAAGCGTTGGCAAGCATACTTGTATTGCCCGCGAGTGCCACCACAAGTTGTTCTCACCCTGCAAGTCATATGAATGTGCTCGTAGGTTGCTCATCCAACCAATGTCTTGTTGCTCAAAGTGAACAACGTCCATCATCCCATCTATAAAAGATCTCCATGTAGCACCAACAATCGATCATGCTCAGCATATTCCTTCTTGACACTCCTCCATGATGCTCATAAGTGGGCACCCAGTAAGTGCACCCGCATAATGTCTCCACATAATGTCCTGCCATGCCCTCGTGTCAATGTACATGACTTTGGTTTCCCATGTGTCCATCAAGAGTAGACTCGCCTCAACCCCAGTCACCATCATGTGTATAGTGTACAGGCTAAGTGCCCTCGGTCACTTTTACCATCATCATCATGGGTACTTCCTCCAAGGCTTCTCCCCCGCTAAAGGTGCACCAAGAGTTCCTTCTTGGTTGTAAGCCATGAAGAAGTCTACCCAGACAATGTGCCCTACCACCTAGGCAGTCCATGAGTCATGCCGGGCACCTAGCCAGTTTCCATGTGGCTAAGCATGACCCGTATCTATCACAGAGATCATCAAGTTCCACCCTTGTCACGGGAATTTGAACCTACTAGAGCGAGGTCACAAATTTCCCCTATCAAGGCCTACAACAAGAAATGCTCCCCTTGCTTCTCCAATGTACAAGGTTCCATCATAGTCATCCGAGGAAAGGTCCTCCATGGTATTGGAAAAGAAGTCATCTTCTTTCCCATCCCTGCATACGGTCCATCTCCCACATGCTCAATTGAAACACGAGCCATGTCTTCATGAAGAATCTCTAAGCGAGTGTCCTCCGTCCTCATCAATGTCTGCAATGCTTCCGATCCTGGTACCGCCTGCTCATAAAGTTCCTCCTCGATCATTGTCACTTCTGCAAAATTTTCATGTGGTTCATCCCCCAATGCCTGCAATGTGCTTAGTCCAGGTTCAACTTGTTCCACGAGTTCTTCCTCGATCATATCCGCATCCTCAACATCCTCCCCAGAATCATCCATCACCGATGCTTGCGATGTGCTTGGCCCTGGTCCAACCTGTTCATCAAGTTCGTCCTCGACTTCTACCACATCCGCAACATCCTTGTGAGAATCGTCCACCATCAATGCTTGTAATGTGCTTGGTCCTGGTCCAACTTGTTCATCAGCTTCTTCCTTGACTTCAATCACATCTACAACATCCTTTGGTTCGGCCACAGTGGGCTTCATGCCACCATGCTTCATCTTTCCATGGTCTCTAAGCTTGAGAAGCTTATCAATTAACTTCCTTCGCTCTTCTTCCACCTTGTCCATTTCTGCTCGGAGAATTCTCACTTTCTTCATAAGTCGAAACATTTCATCTTTTCTCATGCCGGATGTCCTCCTCTTGCACAATGTATCAATGGTCCGACTCGCCTCATCAAACTCCTTTTCCACTTCCTTCGACTTCTCTTTAATTTCTTTGAAGTTCATTTCCAATGAAACAAACTCATCCATCAAGCTTCAATACCACCTGCAACGCTGCAACGGTATCCCTGCTCAATAATAATAATAATAATAATAAAGCCACAAAAATGTAGCTCTGATACCAACTGTCACGCCCTTATACCTGTGGTAGTCTCCCAACCGCTCTATAGACGGGTGCGGCACTACCTTGTTTTTCTCTTTTCAAATACTCAATAAGTAGACTACGCCTAACTCAACACTTGTTTAATTAATCTTCCAAAGTGCTCCTGTGCGGAAATAAAACAGAAATAAACATCAATATCAAACCACATGAACGCCCATACATTCAAGGGAGGGGCAAATCCCGTTAATAAGTCTGCCCAGTATTATGCTTCAATAAATATGTACAATCTGCAATAACTATACAGCCAAGCCTCCATAAACCATTTATGCTTCTTGCCAAATGTGCTTGTACCTGGGTCTAGCCTTAACAGCTTCCCAACAGTGCAAAAAATCCAAAGGAACCCCAAAATTCCCTTTCAGAACATGTTTCTGAAGTCTGCGCGAATTCTGGTTCGAGTGGGTCACTCGGGTCACAGACGCCCTCGGCACCCTGAACGCGTTTCCGCACGCTGGTCACCGGGGTCACGGTCTGCACGCGTTTCCTGAACGCGTTCGACCCGACCCGACCCTGCTGAACGAACTCCGCGCCTTCAAACACTGTTCCGCGCGTCCGGAACGCGGGCGCGCTGCACGAACCCGACTCGACCTGAACGCGCCCGCCCTGAACACTGTTCTCCACGCGTCCTGCGGAAGGAACCCGACTCGACCATGCACTAAACACTGCACCGCACGCGCCCTGCGGAAGGAACCCGACTCGACCATGCACTAAACACTGCACCGCACGCGCCCTGCGGAAGGAACCCGACTCGACCTGCGGGTGAACGCCGAACGGGTTTTTACCCGACTCGACCCAGACTCCGTTTCCCTGCTGCGGCTTCGCCCTCCACCCTCGACCTTCGCTCTGGCTCGAGCATTAGCTTTCCAATGGTGGAATCGGCAAGATGTTGATGTCCTTCTTTCTTTCCTTTATCGTCCATCGCACGTCCTCCTTTCGTATGTGCCTTTGCCCACACATTGCTTCCATGGGTGGGGCTTGACCCATATGAGGCCGACCCAGTAAACGGCCATAAAGCCTTGGTTACGACGTGGCATTTCCTCCTTAACGTCGGCTTGCCACCACGGCCGGCCTATAAAACCTCCAAGCCAACACACGGCCATTTTTGGACGCGTTTATGCACGTCGCTCCTAAACGTCGCACGGCCACCGTGATAACGTTGCATAGTAGCCGGACGATGTTTTCGTCCGTCGGCGCGCCCGTCTAACCTTCCGTCGTGGTTTCCGTCGTTCGTCGCATGTCCACCGAACGCTTCCAACGCCTTCCGTCGTCGTCCTCGGCTCGTGGGTCTTACAGGGGTGGTTTCCGTCGCGGCGGGCGTATAATTGGATGGTGTCCATTGAGCAGGGACATGGAAACCTTACATTTCCCACAGTTGGGCCACTGTCGTCACGGCGGGGCGAGGAAACCTGTCACGCCCCTAGACCTTCGGTGACCTTTCAACCGTGCTATAGACGGGGTGCGGCACTACCGTACTTCTCCTTTTCGTAATACTCCAGTATGTAGACTGCGCCTTTAGCAACACTTGTTAAATTAGTTAATCAAATGTTCTTTCAATGTGCGGAAAACATGAACATCATCATCACATCCACAGTGTACGCCCATACATACAAGGAAGGGGCAACTCCCAGTTAATAATGGGTCTGCCCGATAATATGTTTCATAAATACGAAATAGAGTATAAGTTCCAATCCAGCAAAAGACCCCCTTTGCTCTTTGGCAAGGCAAGTCACTTTTTGTCCAAGCTTACAATGCTCGACAATCATTAACTAGCCCACAACAATCGTTTACAGCACTAGAATTCACCTCGGGAATATCCTGCATAAAACTGCCCAAGTGCTGCCGTGTCACTCGGGTCGGCACTGCAAATGGTTTCAGACCTCCCCGCGAGCTCTCCGTCTGTCCAATCCGCTCCCCCATCTATGTGGTTAGCTCCGTCCCATCAAAACGCACCGGCTTCAACTTTCGGCACTCAATTCCGACTCACGATGCCTTCAGAACGACCTCTGAACTGAAGCTCGGATCGTGCGGACGCCCTGCGGAGAAGTTCCGCACGCCCTGCACGTATGTCGCACGACTCGACCCGCGCGCTGCCCGACTCGACCCGTCCTGCGGTGCGGATGCCCCGCGGAGGAATTCCGCACGCCCTGCACGTCAACAACCTGGCTCGACCCGCGCTCGCCCTGCGTTCACCGCCGCCGTGTTTCCTTCACCAACGAGCTGTTGGCTTAGCTCGTGGTGCTCCAATGCGCTCGCACTCAGATGCTTGCTTGATCGTTGGTTGGATGACTTCTCCGTCATCCGCACGACGTATTGATACGCGTATCATGTGCGTGTCGTGGGTCACTCGGTCGACCCGAGACGACCCCCATCGTTCAGCTGTCTG
>CM076582.1:907630403-907632903 GCA_034641835.2 Pinus albicaulis
GGACAAGAGAGAGCAAAGCAAGTTCCAGGGATGCCACAGAGAGGCCGCATCGGCTAACGCCGACTGCCCAACCAAGGGGACAAGATCACCGCTTGCCGACGCACGCCACGAAACATCGCCTGCCACATTTCAGCCAACCGCACCGCATTGGGCACGGACGACCACCTCCGCTGCTCCCTACCATATTGCAAGGAGCGCGTTGGATTGGGATGCGACGCCCAGACAGACGTGCCCTCGACCGAAGCCTCGGGCGCAAATTGCGTTCAAAAACTCGATGATTCACGGGATTCTGCAATTCACACTAAGTATCGCATTTCGCTACGTTCTTCATCGTAAAAAGAGCCGAGATATCCGTTGCCGAGAGTCGTTTCCGTGTGTTACCAAAATATCGCACCCCCACGAGAAATGGCTAAAAGCCAACCCAACGTACAATGCGTCGCAACAAGCCCCCCTTCCCCCTCGAGACAACCGCACTCCATAACACCCACTCACCAAAGGGAAGGGGCTCGAACAAGCAAGAAGAGCTGCTTTCCAAACCACATGCCTTTCAAAAGGGGTAGAATTGTAAAGAACGAGGACCGAGAAGGACTAGGGTGGCCACCCTGAAAACTCGCACTTCTTTTCGTCCTTCACGAACATCAAGCCCACTACAACTCCCCCTTTTTTCTCCGTAAAAGACGGGGGTCGGAACGAGGAAAGTAAGAAAAACACATGAAAGAAAGAGAAACAAAATTGTCCACCCACTCGAAGGAGGAGGCCCAAACAGATAACAAACACTTCGCGAGCCCCGCGCCCTCGCAAAAGGGGGGGAATCGCAAGGAACGACACTCGGGAAGGACTAGGGTGGCCAACCCAGGAGCTCGCGCTGCCTTTCATCCTTCGCGAATGCCAATCCTCAACGATTCACCCTTTTCTCCGTAAAGCTAGGGGCCGAAAGGAGGAAGAGAAAAAAGCAACCCAAAAAGAGAAAAGAAAAAAGATAACCAAAACATGGCCGAGGCTCAAACACAAACCCGGCTTTCAAGGCCCCGTGCCCTCGCAAAAAGGCGGGAACTGCACAGATCGACGACCGAGAAGGACTAGGGCGGCCACCCCAGCAGGAACTCGCACTGCTTTTTCATCCTTCCGAAAACGTCAAAATCCACGGCAATCCCACCTTTTCTCCGTAAAGCCAGGGGGAACAAAACGAATCACAAGGGGAGGCTCAAACACAGTACAAGATTTTCCAAGCCCTGTGCCTTGGCAAAAAAGGGGGGAACTGCAAGGAACGACGACCGAGAAGGACTAGGGTGGCCAACCCGGGAGCTTGCACTGCTTTTCATCCTTCTCCGACACCGACCCACAATAATTCTCGCTTTTCTCCGTAAATCTGGGCACCGGAAGGGAAGAAAACGACGACAAGAAAGAAAGAAAAACCAAGCATTACCCACCATAACACTCGCGACAAAAATCCAATTTGAGAGAAAGGGGGCCAAATTTCAAGCAACGCTAGCTAGAAAAAAAGAGGGCCACCGCCGCGCGAGGGGACGTTGGCTTAACCAAAAAGAAGGAAAACAAGGCACCCGATCAAAAGCATCCCACGTTTTCGCACCCTTCCACATACTACATTGCGACACAACATCCTTCCCATCTACACGACATAACGAGCGACAATCAAGCAACCAAGCAGAGACAAGCCACAACCTAAACTTGACCACTAGAAAAGCCGAGGGCCCCGATGAGACAAGTGCCTAGAGCACGTTACTACTGAGAGGTAAACGACCCCCCAACCCACACAAGGCGTCAGACAAAAAATGCACTAATAGCAAACCCACCCCGCTATTGCACCCCTCCGTGTACAGGGCACCCGACAACCTTTCCAGCCAAAAATTCGAGGGGGCCCAAACAACCGAAACTCCAAAGAGGAGTTATCGCAGGCTGACACTCAATGCTGGATAAAGCCCAGGGCCACAAATACCCCGGCGGTGCAACGTCACACCCTAAAAAGAGGGAAGCCCCCAAAGCGCACACCACAACGCTTTTGCAACAATCGACACATCCAAGAAATGACCAAGTCGCGCAAAAAAACCCACAATCCAAATGGTGAGGCCTAGGACATAACCTGCTTCCTACTTTTCCTTGGAAGGGGGGAGTGGCTCAAGAAAGGACGAGGAATTCCCTCAACACCAAAGGGGGACGAGAAAGGAATGCCACCTCGTGCCCATTGACGAGGAAACTTGCAATTTTGATGGAGCTCGAACCAAGGGAGGGCTATTTCATTACCTAGACCCAACCCTTCCGCGAGGGCATGTCGAGGGACAGTCGAGAGGACTAGGGTGGCCAGCCCAACGAATTTCTCCGCGCTTCATCCATCCCATATTTGACCCCACCCCGACATTTTCCCCTCGCGAAAGGGTTGAGGTAGGAAGCGCACGCGCAACCACTCCCCTGACCCAACCACCAACAAAAAGGCTCGCCCAAGCAAACACATAAACCACCGCCGCCGCCTTTTGGAGAGAAC
>CM076582.1:907637903-907667903 GCA_034641835.2 Pinus albicaulis
ATGGAGAGAAGACGAGAGTCGACGACCCTACAAATGACCCAAGGCCACTCTTCAGGCACACCCGAACAAGCAACTCAGTTACCAACCCACCTTTCACACGAAAATCCACCGCCTCCCCCCACCGAAAGGGGGAGGAGGTGAACAATATACCGAGGAGCCGATTTCACGAAGCCAACGAGACAAAAGCCCACCTCTCCAACCCACCAAAAAGGGAGGAGGTGAAGAATATGTCGAAGAGCCAACATCGACTGAGCCAACGAGCGAGCAAGGGGCACGAGAGCGACATAGGCGACCGGCCAGTTGTCTCAAGGAGCCACACAGAGCGACCTCGTCCACCTCTGAGAACACAGAGCGGAAGGGTAATTCTTTTCACATATGCCTCCCAGGACAAGCATGGCCAACATTACCGCTCATGCGCTACCGAGTGGGGATGGAGAGAAGACGAGAGTCGACGACCCTACAAATGACCCAAGGCCACTCTTCAGGCACACCCGAACAAGCAACTCGGTTACCCACCCACCTTTCACACGAAAATCCAACCCCTCCCCCCACCGAAAGGGGAGGAGGTGAACAATATACCGAGGAGCCGATTTCACGAAGCCAACGAGACAAAAGCCCACCTCTCCCACCCACCAAAAAAGGAGGAGGTGAACAATATGGCGAAGAGCCAACATCGACGGAGCCAACGAGCGAGCAAGGGGCACGAGAGCGACATAGGCGACCGGCCAGTTGTCTCAAGGAGCCACACAGAGCGACCTCGTCCAACTCTGAGAACACAGAGCGAAAGGGTACCTCTTTTCACATATGCCTCCCAGGACAAGCATTGCCAACATTACCGCTCATGCGCTACCGAGTGGGGATGGAGAGAAGACGAGAGTCGACGACCCTACACATGACCCAAGGCCACTCTTCAGGCACACCCGAACAAGCAACTCAGTTACCAACCCACCTTTCACACGAAAATCCAACCCCTCCCCCCACCGAAAGGGGAGGAGGTGAACAATATACCGAGGAGCCGATTTGACGAAGCCAACGAGACAAAAGCCCACCTCTCCAACCCACCAAAAAGGGAGGAGGTGAACAATATGGCGAAGAGCCAACATCGACGGAGCCAACGAGCGAGCAAGGGGCACGAGAGCGACATAGGCGACCGGCCAGTTGTCTCAAGGAGCCACACAGAGCGACCTCGTCCAACTCTGAGAACACAGAGCGAAGGGGTAACTCTTTTCACATATGCCTCCCAGGACAAGCATGGCCAACATTACCGCTCATGCGCTACCGAGTGGGGATGGAGAGAAGACGAGAGTCGACGACCCTACAAATGACCCACGGCCACTCTTCAGGCACACCCGAACAAGCAACTCAGTTACCAACCCACCTTTCACACGAAAATCCAACCCCTCCCCCCACCGAAAGGGGGAGGAGGTGAACAATATACCGAGGGGCCGATTTCACGAAGCCAACGAGACAAAAGCCCACCTCTCCAACCCACCAAAAAGGGAGGAGGTGAACAATATGGCGAAGAGCCAACATCGACGGAGCTAACGAGCGAGCAAGGGGCACGAGAGCGACATAGGCGACCGGCCAGTTGTCTCAAGGAGCCACACAGAGCGACCTCGTCCAACTCTGAGAACACAGAGCGGAAGGGTAACTCTTTCACATATGCCTCCCAGGACAAGCATGGCCAACATTACCGCTCATGCGCTACCGAGTGGGGATGGAGAGAAGACGAGAGTCGACGGCCCTACAAATGACCCAAGGCCACTCTTCAGGCACACCCGAACAAGCAACTCGGTTACCAACCCACCTTTCACACGAAAATCCAACCCCTCCCCCCACCGAAAGGGGGAGGAGGTGAACAATATACCGAGGAGCCGATTTCACGAAGCCAACGAGACAAAAGCCCACCTCTCCAACCCACCAAAAAGGGAGGAGGGGAAGAATATGGCGAAGAGCCAACATCGACGGAGCCAACGAGCGAGCAAGGGGCACGAGAGCGACATAGGCGACCGGCCAGTTGTCTCAAGGAGCCACACAGAGCGACCTCGTCCACCTCCGAGAACACAGAGCGGAAGGGTAACTCTTTTCACATATGCCTCCCAGGACAAGCATGGCCAACATTACCGCTCATGCGCTACCGAGTGGGGATGGAGAGAAGACGAGAGTCGACGACCCTACAAATGACCCAAGGCCACTCTCCAGGCACACCCGAACAAGCAACTCAGTTACCAACCCACCTTTCACACGAAAACCCAACCCCTCCCCCCACCGAAAGGGGAGGAGGTGAACAATATACCGAGGAGCCGATTTCACGAAGCCAACGAGACAAAAGCCCACCTCTCCCACCCACCAAAAAGGGAGGTGAACAATATGGCGAAGAGCCAACATCGACGGAGCCAACGAGCGAGCAAGGGGCACGAGAGCAACATAGGCGACCGACCAGTTGTCTCAAGGAGCCACACTGAGCGACCTCATCCAACTCTGAGAACACAGAGCGAAAGGGTAACTCTTTTCACATATGCCTCCCAGGACAAGCATGGCCAACATTACCGCTCATGCGCTACCGAGTGGGGATGGAGAGAAGATGAGAGTCGACGACCCTACAAATGACCCAAGGCCACTCTTCAGGCACACCCGAACAAACAACTCATTTACCAACCCACCTTTCACACGAAAATCCAACCCCTCCCCCCACAAGCAAGCAAAACGGGAGGAGAAGAACAATATAGAGAAGAGCCGACATCGACAAAGCCAACGAGCGACATATCAAACGCTGATTTCAACAGAGCAAACGTGCGACCAAGGGGCACGAGAGAGAGTTACCGGAGCGCCGATTTCAACAACGCCAACAGGCAGCCAGTCATCTCAAAGAGCCACACACAACAACCCCATCCAAATGCTAGAAAACAGATTGGACGGGAGAGATTGTTCAAACATGCCTCCAAGGACAAGCATGGCCAACATTACCGCTCATATGCTACCGAGTGGTGATGGAGAGAAGAAAGTCGACGACCCTACAAATGACCCAAGGCCATTCTTCAGGCACAACCGAGCAAAACAACTCAATTACCAACCCACCTTTTCACACGAAAAAGCACGTCCCGGTAAGCGCACCCTCGGACCGACAAGGCGGCCGACGCCCGTCGAGTGCGCCTCACCGAGCGACACGAGGAGCCCCGCCGAACGAGCGCACCGCGGAGCAAACGACGAACGGGCCGCCGGGACGTGCCTGAGCACCGAGCGGTGCGGCTGCTCGTCCCGACACGGGCGCCCCTGGGCAAACGGCAGGGGGCCGAGACGGACGCCCTCGCCCCACAGCAAGCAACCCCGGCCCGACAACGAATGTTCCTCACCCGGCGACATTGCCGCCCACCCGAACGTGACGCACATGGGAGCAACCGCAAATCCAAGCCGTTCATTGCAGAATAAGGCAATTCCCAAGGCCACAACCAGCAAACCCGATTACCTGCGCTCGGGCCAAACGACTCGACCCGAACCGGACGCCACCGTGTGACGCTAATTCTCGAACGAACGCTATCACCCTACAAGGACACCAAGACGCTCGACCCGAATTCAGCGCACATGAGCAAACGAACGGACTGCCTTGTCAGGCACAAGGCACCCAAGCACACAACTTAGCAATTCAACACCTGCGCTACCAAACGACCCCACTCCGAACGCACGCTCGACCAAGACGACACCAAGACGTCCACTCCGACCCGACGCACATGGAGAAAATTCAAGAAATGGGCGGCAGCCTTGACGTGCACAAGGCACCGCGCGCGAACTCAGCAAATTGACGGCGCTTAAGCAACGACTTAATTACCGGACACTTACCTTGCGATTTAGCCATCTAAACGGACGCTAACGAAGATTTATTACTTGCCACAACTTACCTTTAATCTGGACGACATGGGGAGCAACGACAGTCTGGGCGCTACCGGATGATAAAGGATCTTAAGTACACAACTTAGTAACTGACACGGGCACCCTTTGGTTAAACGACCTGATCTGGACGGACGCTTACCTGGAAGACGACACTACAGACACGCATCAAAACCGACACACATGGGAGCAATGGTACCGGTCGACGTATTGGCACCTGGCGTCACAACTTAGCAACCGACGGCACTTTCGCAAACCACCCCACCAACGCATCCACCTCACCCTAAGACGACTAAACGCATTCGGATCAATCTGACGCTTTGTCAAGACGTGACACGACGCGCTTCAATTAACCACATGGGCAATGGCAACCTGCCGCCTGACCGCAGACAAGGTAATTCTGGCACACAACTTAGTAAATTGACATTTGGCGCTTTGCTGAAGCCCCGCGATTTAACGGACGCTTTCACCAGGACGCTTCACTCCGAACGCACGCTTCACCCGGACATGACATTAAAGACGCTCGACTAAACGGACGCATGGAGCAAATCGAAAACGGGCTACCCTGACGCGCACAAGGCACCGAAGCGGTCACAACTTAGCAACTGACAGCGCTTTGCTAACGATCGACCGTGGCTTAATTCGATGTTTCAAGACAAGACGCTTACTCCACCTGACGTCATAGCGATTTAATTAAATGCATCTTGATTTTTAATCTGGACGCCTTTACCCTTTGGTGATGTTTACCCTAACGAAGAAGTCTTTACCCATATGATACTCAAGACGCTCATCAACGACGACATGGGGAGTAATGAGAATGGGCGCCTTGATGGCATGGCACCCATAACATAACCAGTAAGTTTAACGGGCGCTTTTTGGCAACGTCCGGCCTGACCAACGGACGTTAAGACGGTGACGCTTACCTGAACGGATGGCTGTTGTACGCACGACCAAACGACCACCCGGTCGGACGCTTTCATTTTAAGATGTTTACCTAAACGACCACCTAACGAACGCCACTGCATACCACTCAACGACGCCACCGGTAGTGACACGACGCTTCATCAAACGGATGCGATGGGAGTAAACGGTAACGGCCGGACGCGGTATTGGCAGCCAAGCATAACTTAGTAACCGACACGGCGCTGGGTTAAACGACTACTCGCCAACGGGGACGCCGCCTGACACGCTATCCGACCCGACGCTATCGTGTTTATGACCAACGTACCCGCTCGAACGGACGCTTCTGATTTTAAGACGATCAAGACGATTGACCCGAATTCAAGCCCTCACCCCAAGACACCCACCCGAACGCACGCTTTCCTCACCCGGCGAAGGATGACGGTGATGTTCGGGATTAAACGGACGCACATGGAGTAAATAAAGAACGTGTCGTCTCGGACGGTGGCATTGCGTGCACTGGCACACAACTTAGCAACCGACGGCGCCGCAACAACGCACCCGATTCGACCCGATCGGATGCCCTCGCTTCAAGACGCCCATCTGCCGACCCGACGCCATCGAGTCGCATCGACGAACGATTCGAACCGAATGGACGTCATCCGCACGATCAACGGACGACCTGACGGACGCCTATCTCAAGACGATCGAACGACTCCGACCCGAACGGACGTCAAGACGCTATTCGAACGGACGTAACAAGGCACCGGCAGTCACAACTTAGTAACCGACACCTAAGCTTCTCGCTGAACGACCCGACTCGACCCGAACGGATGCTCCCCGCCCCAAGACGACCGAATCCACCCGACCCGACTCGGGACCTGGACGTTCACCCGCACGACTAAACGACCCGACCCGACTCCGACCCGAACGGATGTTCTTCACCCTAAGACGCTCTACCCGACCCGACCCGAATGGACGCTCACAAGACGCCCATCCGACTCACCCGAATCTGGGACGTTTCGATCAAGACGCTCACCCAACCCGACCTGGCGACGCCTTTATCAGACGCCTACCCGACCACCCGAATCGACACCCTCACCCGCACGCCCACCCGACCCGACTCGACCCGACGTCGGTTAATGATTCCGATTCGATTCGAACGAACGCGAAGAACGATCCGACGATTTGAACGGACGCTTACCCGAAGACGCACCAATGACTCGAACGGACGTCGACTTTAAGACAACCAAACGACGAACGGCGTCACTCAAGACGATCAAACGACCGGCCCGAAGGACGCTGTCAAACGATTCGACTCAACCCGAACGGACAGCCATTCGTTACCCGCTAAACGTACCCGACCCGAATGGACGCTCACCCTAAGACGACTAAACGACCCGACCAAACGGACGCACATGGAGAAAAACGGCAAATCCAAGCCGTCGGACGGCACAAGGCAACTCGGTGGTCACAACTTAGCAACCGACACGCCCGGCGTTCGACCAAATCCGCCGACCCGACGAGACGCCCTCACCCGAGCCCGCGCCCGCCCGCCCGACCGAATCTGACACACATGGAGAACGGTCGCTTTGGACGTGCACAAGGCACCCTAAGCACACAACTTGCAAATCTGATACGGCTTCTATCAGTCGACCGACTCCGACCCGAACGCCTTTGGTCAAGGAGTCTGGGTGACCTACAACTAGGCGTCTGCATGAACTCTGTGACGACAAGCAGGGTATCTCCGGAGCTGCCCTGAGTTTGACTGAGGGGCTGAATTGCAGGCATCGTGCGGGGATTGACGGGCCGCATCTAACCGTGGGTTGGGAAGCGGATTGGACACACGGGGAGCTCGAGGGGATGGTCTAAACTGATTTGTAGTGCGATTTGAGTGACCGCTGACACGAGCCTAGAGCTTGAGTCGAAAGGCTAACATGCCAAGGAGCGGTAACCTGTTTGGTTGGAACAATATTTCATAGTATCATTATTAACGGTGCCCCTCCCTTGTATGTATGAGCATACTTGTGGATTGATAATGATGTTTGTGTTTATTCTGCATATCTAGAGAACCTTTGGTTAATAACTAACAAGTGTTTGCTAAAGGGCGTAGTCTATATAGCTTGAGTATTTGGAAAAAAAGAAAAAAGATACGAGCAGTGCGCACCGTCTGTAGCCGTGGTTGAAAGACACCGAAGGCATAGGGGGCGTGACAACCCAGAGCACACGAGCGGTCACAGCGCATTTTCGATACGGCCTCCCCTCCCCACCGGCCCGAAAGCCCGAACGCGTTTCCGCTTGGGCGCCCTGCGCAGGCACGACTGACCCGCCTAACGAAGGCACAAAGGAGCAAACGGCGATCGGGTCGCACTGAACGTGCATCAAGGCACGAGGCGGTCCCCAACAGCATTTTTTATACGGCCTCCCTCACACGACAGAGCCGAACACGTTTCGCTCGTGCGCGCTCCTCGCACGACGCCGACCCGCCGAACGGAGAGCACAAGGGAGCAAACGGAAAACGGGTCGCACGAACGTGCACAAGGCACACGGCGGGTCACAACTTAGCATTTTATCCCCGGCCCCCCTCGCCGCGGCACGGCCGAAGCCCGAGCGCGCTCGCCCGGCGCCTCACACGCGACCCGGCCGGGCCAGAAACGCGTTTCCCTGCTCGAAAAGGTATGCATCCCATAGTGCATCAAAATCAAGACCGGTCTCGATCTCCCTAGGTTCCTCGGTGAACCGGAATGCTTTGTAAGATCTATTGTAGTATAGAAGCCTCCCAAATAGATGAGAAACTCCCATCATGAACTCCCACGCATCATCCTATCCACAGCGTTGGCAAGCATAGTATGTGCCCACGAGTGCCACCACAAGAATTGTTCTCACCACCGCAAGTCATATGAATGTGCTGTGGTAGGTACGCTCCCATCCAGCAATGCCTTGTTGCTCATCGTGAACAACGTCCATCGACGTATCATCTATGAAAGATCTCGCATATGCACCAACAATACGAGTCATCGCTCAGCATATTCCTTGCGCGACACTCCACTCACGCAGTGTCATAGTGGGCACCCGGTAGTGCTGCATCAATGTCTCCACATAATGTCCTGCCATGTGCCCTCGTGTCGATATGCATGACTTTGGTTGCCCACGTGTCCATCGGTAGACTGCTTCCTTCTGGTCACCATCATGTGTATAGTGTACGGTTAAGTGCCCTCGGTCACTTCACCATCACCATCATGGGTACTTCCTCGAGCTTCTCCCACGCTAAGAGTGCACCAGGGGTTCCTTCACGGTTGTAAGCCATGAAAGTCTACCCGAGCAATATGCCCTACCACCAAGCGGTCCATGGTCTGCGAACACACAACACGGTTCGCCTTCCGCCGCAGCCCGTATCTATCAAGAGATCATCGAAGTTTCCACCCTTGTCACGGGGAATTTGAACCTACTGAGCGGGTCACAATTTCACACAATAAGACCTACAACAATGCTCCCCTTGCTTCTCCAATGTACGAGGTTCCATCGTAGTCTAGCGGGAAAGGTCCTCCATGGTATTGGAAAAAGTCATCTTCTTTCCCATCACATGCGGTCCATCTCCAGAGATGCTCAGGTGGAAACAAACCATGTCTTCATGAAGAATCTAATGATGTCCTCGTCTCATCGATATGGCCTTCCGTCCAAGGTACGCGCTCATAAAGTTCTCCTCGATCATTGTCATACTGCAAAATTTTCATGTGGTTCATCCCAATGCACCGCAATGTGTGGTCAGGGTTCAACTTGTTCCCTGAAGTTCTTCCTCGATCATATCCGCATCCTCAGCATCCTCCCAAAGTCCTTCATCACGATGCTTGCGATGTCTGTGTGTACTGGTCAACTTTGTTCATCGAAGTCGTCTCGACCCTGCCACACTCTGCAACATCCTTGTGGTGTCCACCATCGATAGCATGTGTGCTTGGTCACAGATGGCCTTGACTTCATGGCCAATCACATCTCGGCATGCTTTGGTTCGCCACGGTGGGCTTCATGCCACCATGCTTCATCTTTCCGAGTCTACGAGCTTGAGAAGCTTATCGTTCTTCCTTCGCTCTTCTTCCACCTTGTCCATTGCTGGAGAATTCTCACTTTCTTCATAAGTCGAAACATTTCATCTTTTCTCATGCCCGAGATGTCCTCCTCTTGCAATGTATCAAGCGGTCTCGGCCTAGCCTCATCAAATCCTTTTCCACCCTTCGACCTCTCTTCAATTTCTTCCAAGTTCATTTCGATAGAGCAAACTCATGTGACTTCAATACCACCTTGTTGCTGGCAGTATCCTGTCAATAAAAGCCACAAAAATGTGGCTACTGATATGACTGTCACTGTCCTTATACTGTTGGTCTCCCAACGCTCTATAGACGGGTGCACGGCACTACCTTATTTTTTCTTTTTCAAATGCTAAATGGTGAGCTACGCTGCTTTCAACACTTGTTTAATTAATCTTCCAAAGAGAGAAGTGCTCTGTACGGAAATAAAACGACAATAAACATCAATATCAAACCACATGAAGGCATATACATTCAAGGGAGGGCCAAATCCATTAATAAGTACGCACGATGTTATGCTTCAATAAATATGTACAGTACGCAATAACTATACAACGGCCTCCATAAACCATTTGCCACTTCTTGCCAAATGTGTATGCTGGGTCTAACTGTAACATTGTGATGCAAAAAATCAAAGGAACCCCCAAAATTCCTTTCGAACATGTTTACATAAAATCTGCCGCGGTCTCGGTTCGAGTGGGTCCTCGGGTCACCCGAGCCGCCCTCGGCACCACAAACGCGTTCCCGCACGCGGGTCACGGAGTCACGGGTGCGCACCGCGTTCGACCGTCTCCCGACCTGTTGAACGAACTCGCCTTGAGACAACGATCGCCAACGTCCCGAACGCGGGCGCGCCGCACGAACCCGACTCGACACGAACGCGCCGCCACAGACAACTGTTCTCCACGCGTCTGCGGAAGGAACTTGAAACTCCACCATGCACTAAACAACGCACGCACGCGCCTGCGGAAGGAACGACTCGACTTTGCGGGTGAACGCCGGGCGAGTTTTGCAGGCACAAGCCCGGACTCGTTTCCCTGTGGCGGCTTCCGCCTCCACCCTCGACCTTCGCTGCAGCTCGAGCATTAGCTTGCTGTTGGTGGGTCAACAAGATATTCGGTGTCCTTCTTTCTTTCCTTTGTCGTCCGCCATACTCACTCCTTTCGTGTGTGCCACCTTTACATTGCTTCCATGGGTGAGAGCTTCGTACATATAAGGCCGACCCGATGGCAGCATAAAGCCTTGGTTACGGCGTGGCATTTCCTCCTTAACGTCGGCTTGCCACCACGGCCGGCCTACGCCAAAAACCTCCCGAAGCAGCCGACACACGGCCATTTTTGGGTGGCGTTTATATGAGCGGCTCTAAACGTCGCACGGTCACCATGATAACGTTGCATAGTAAGCGAACGATGTTTCGTGCGTCGCGCGCCGTCTAACCTTCCGTCGTGGTCACTGTCGCATGTCCACCGAATCGCTTCTAACGCTTTCCGTCGTCGTCCCTACTGTGTCTTGTTGCAGGCTCGTCGTGAGGGTATAGCACTGACCAAGTCGACGAGCAGGACATGGAAACCCACATTTCGCACGCTGGCGATCGTTGGCCACATGGGCGAGAACCCCGTCACGCCCCTAGACCTTGGTGGCCTTTCAACCGTGCTTCTTGCACCGTCTGGAGCAATATGTTTCCATAAATACGAAATAGAGTATAAATGTTCCAATCCAAATAAAGACCCCTTGTTTCTTTGGCAAGGTGTCACTTCTTTGTCCAAGTTTACAATGCTTGACAATCATTAACTAGCCCACAACAATCGTTTACGCACTAGAATTCACTCGGAATATCCGCATAAACCGCCTAAGTGTCGTCATGGTCACTGCCCAAGATCGCAAATGTGATTTTCAGACCTCCCCCCCGCGAGTTTCTCGTCTGCCTAATCCGTTTCCCGCCTATGGCAGGCTCGTCCCATCAAAACGCACTGTCATAATCTCGTACTCAATTCCGACTCACGATGCTTCATAACGACTTATGAACTCGTTTTTGATTGCAGTGACACCATGTGAGAAGTTCCCGCACGATCATGACGTATATCGCATGAATTGACCGCGCACGTCGCTCGATTTCCGACCCGTCTGCGACAAGACACCGGCGGTGAGGAATTCGACGCCCGCACGGCCACAACTCCGGCTCGGACCCGCGCGCCCGCGTTCACACACCGCTCGCAGCTTCTTCACTCGAACGAATCATGTGCGTATCGTGGGGTCACTTGGTCGACCCGTACCCACCCCCATCGTTCGGGCCGTTCGCTCACCTGTGGTAGCGTCGCCGCTCAACTCGTGCATCAGTTCGAGGACTCGGCCACGCTGTGACGTTTTCGCTCATAACGCCCCTTCAACAAGTTATCGTCGCTATGTGCGACGCGGCCGCGCGCGGCCACACTCGCTTCGTTATCGTGGCGGCGGCCGCCACGCGACGGCGGCCGGAAGGCCTGATGGCGCGCCAAGCACACGAACGCGCCCCGTGTCTTCGGGGCCTAAAACCCAACCTTCCCCGCATTTGGACGCGCTTCCGCCGCGACGAGGCGTGGAAACCCCAGTTCGGAGACTCGACCTCGTGAGCGCTCGTCGCGTTCGAAATGTAGGAGCCCCAAGTTCGCCAGGCTGGGGCGGTTCTTTCGCGAAGCCGCGCAAGGAAACCACGAGTTCCGTAAACTTGGGCGATTACTAGGCCGGCCGCGACATGGAAACCCAAGTTCCCCCACTGTGGGGTTGCCTTTATTTATGAGATGGAAACCGCAAGGTTCCCGTAACTAGCTGCCTTCGTGCCACGAAACGAAGCCCCAGTTCCGCAGCTTGGGCGGTTCGTCGTGGCGACATGGAAACCTCGAGCCCCCACACCGAGGCCACGGCTTCGGGCTGTATGATGTGGAAATCCCCGAGTTTCCGAATTGGGGTGGCATCCGCGCGCGTGGGCCGGAACCCCAGCTCCGCGGACCCGGTGGCGAAGTCATTTCTCGCTCAGACATGGGAGACTCGAAGTTCCCCATACTTGGGCTGATTGCCATAAGCCAGGCATGGAACCCAAGCACCCCGTGGCCGGGGTTGCGGTTTATCATGGCGGGACATTGGAACCCTGTGTTTTCCCCGCATTCTGGGGAAATTTTCCGCCGTGCCACGAAATGAAACCCCGATTTTCTCCAAATTGGGGCTACTGTCCGTCGGTGGTGGAGAAAATGGAAGCGGCTTCAGGCGCTCGCGTCATGGGGAAAAAACCCAGCCCAGAGGCTTGGATCCGTGTTTTCAAACACCACCAGCTCTCGACTATGTATTTTATTTACTGCTATGAAACCCAAGTTTCCAAAGGGGAACATGGAACTCATGCTTTGGCCGGGATATGAAACCCTAAGTTTCTGGTTTCCAAGTGCTCGTCCGTCGG
Source organism: Pinus albicaulis (assembly GCA_034641835.2). Lineage (NCBI taxonomy): Eukaryota > Viridiplantae > Streptophyta > Pinopsida > Pinales > Pinaceae > Pinus > Pinus albicaulis. The sequence continues at coordinate 907,650,198 of CM076582.1, forward strand.
TGCCGCGAAATGGAACCCCAGTGCTTCCAAGCCTAAGGCGTCCATTGCAGTCACAGAGCGAAACCCCACTTCTACGTGTTTTCAAGGCGGAGGATCGCTGAATCCCAAGTTCACGGTACTGGTTGAGCGCACGTCGTGTCAGCGACATGGAAATTTGGGGTTTCCCCCATGCCACCGACCACAGTTCCGCGATCGCGACTTCGCAACAAGGCGGCATGGAAACCCCAAATTTCCCGCCCCAAGTAAGAAATGTATTTTCGAAGATGCGAACAAAAGAAACGACGTCGAATGAAAAGGACCGAAGGTAATGGGGATAATGTGAGAATTTTGAGTAAAGAGACAAGAGCGAAGCTCCGAATCGAGGCGACTACAACACTCAAAGGACGTGGCAAGAAGGGGTTACCTACCACTAGCATAATACCCCGTCGCGTATTTAAGTCGTTCGCAAAGAATTCTTTCTCAACTACCGTTTGAAATTGAACTAAAGCTGCCCCGACCGAGATGTCACGATCGCGTTGCAATGACACGGCTCACATAAAGAGACGCCTTTTGGTCAGTCGAGATACGTCAAGAGTGACATGCATCCGCTCTAGCGTGGATTCGTTCTCAGAGGCGTTTCACTACAATCCGACACACTAAGAAGCCACACACTCCGGCTTTTCAACCAAGCGCAATGACCAATCGTGTGAATCAACTACCTTCGTACTAAGTTGAATTACTATCATGGTGCAAGCCATCAAGAGGGTAAAACTAACTCCGTCTCATGATACTAAACCCACCACGTTCCCTATCGTGTGAACAATCCAACACTGTGAATTCGCTTTTCACAATGATAGAAGAGCCGACATCGAAGGATCAAAAAGCAACGTCAAGAACGCCGCCGCTTACGTCGCTTATCCCCGTGCAACTTTTCCGACACCTCTAGCTTCAAATTCGAAAGTCTAAAGGATCGATAGGCCACGCTTTCACCAAGCCATTCGTGTGGATCAAAATCAAAATCAAATGAGCTTTTACCCTTTTGTTCCACACAAGATTGCTCTCGTTGAGCTCATCTTATCGTCAATTGCGTTATCTTTTTAATGTCGTATGTGCCGCCCCGCCCAAACTCCCTCAATTCTGGACAATGTCTTTCCGCCCGGACGACCCGTCGTAACGTACTTTATGCTGCAAAACAAAAATAAGGCTCTGCCTCCGCCTACTTCCGAATAAGTAAATAACGTTAAAAGTAGTGGTATTTTCATTTATGCCGAAAACGGCTTCTCCTACTTATTCTACACCTCTAAGTCATTTCACAGTTTGATGAGATTGCTCACTGTGGTCTTTTCCCTCACGTATCTCCGCTAAGCCCGTTCCCTTGGTCATGGTTTCACTAGATAGTATATAGGACAAGGGGAATCTCGTTAATCCATTCATGCGCGCGTCACTAATTAGATGACGCAGGGGCATTTGCCTAAGAGAGTCATGGGCTACTCCCGCCGTTTACCCGCGCTTGGTTGAATTTCTTCACTTCGACATTCAGAGACCGCGGTAAATCACATCAGGCCGCATCCGCAGGACCATCGCAATGCTTTGTTTTAATTAAATGTTCGGATTCCCTTGTCCGTAATTGGAGTCGATCGTTCGCCGCCGAGGGAAAGCTCCTGCAGGGGCATTCTACGCCCGTAGCCCATTCCAAGACGCGGGACGTCTTCGCCCGTCATGAGCAGCCGCATCGGGCCGACAAATTTTACATGATTTGGAGGGCACGACCCCTAGGCCTAGGCCCGAGAGGCCAATCCTTTTCCGATGTTACGTGATCCGTTTTGTCGACTTTACCTACATTGTTCTATCGACCAGAGGTCGTTCACCTTGAGACTCGATGCGGTTATGAGTACGACGGCATGAACGTAATTTCTGGCCCTCCACATTTTCAAGGGCCGCCGATAAAAGACCGTGACACCGCAAGACGTGGTGCTTTCCAAATTGACCCTATCTCTCCAGGGTGAATTGATTCCCCTGTGGTGGGTATTGCTAAAAGAAAAGATAACTCCTTCCCGGCCCCCGACGACGCCTCCTGATTTCCTACTAAGCACTGCCATGAAACCTGTTCCGGAATATTAACTGGATTCGCTTGATGCTCGTGCGTAGTGAATTGATACAAGGCTTCCCATCTCTAGGATCAATTAACCCATGTCCAAGTTCCTCGTCTACATGGAACCTTTTCCCCACTTCAGTCTTCAAAGTTCTCATTTGAATATTTGCTACTACCACCAAGATCCTGCACCTGGGGCCGATCCACCCAAGCTCACGCCCGAGGCTCTCTAACGACCCCGCGTCCTCCTACTCAATGGCCGTGCACTGTCTGGCCTGCCGAGTATAGGTTGCGCGCTTCCCGCCATCCACGGGGGATAGTTGATTCTACAGGTGAGTTGTTACACACTTAGCGCGGATTTCACTTCCATGACCACCGTCCCGTCGTCTTAATCAACTACCACCCTTGTGGGATCTTGTGTTAGCGCACACCCGGCACGTAACTCAACTTTTGGTTCATCCCGCACGCGCTCGCTTTACCAAAAATGGCCCACTTGAACTCTCGATTCCATGGCATCTACCAATGGAGCAATGGCACTCTTACCTATTTAAAGTTTGAGAATAGGTCAAGGGAATTACACCCCCGATGCCTCTAATCATTTGCTTTACGCGATAAAACTCGCGCAACCATGCCCCGCCGAACGGACCGTTGGAGAGGGTGCTCCCGGGCAACGAGCTTCCGAACCCCATACAAAAAAAACATTAGGGGAAATAATAACAAAGGATGGGACAAGAACAAGCATCAGGCCAGGCACACGAAACAACAAGTGTGAACTCAAGATAAAGTAACCAAAAATGCTGCGAGTCTCTTTCGCAAGAGGCACCACCGACAAAGCATCAAACCCGCTCACCTAGAGACACACCACACGTTCCTAGATTACATACAATCGAAACCCACACACAACCCAAACGAAAAAACAAACCCCGTTTATCAATGATCCTATCAAGTAGTTCACCTACTCGTAACCTTTGTTACATTTCTCCTTCCCAAATGATAAGGTTCAATGACGATGACGTCGACAAATGCGAACCACCGTCGTCGACGCAATCCGAAAACTTCACCGATCATTCAATCGGTAGGAGTGACGGCTATGGTGTACAAAGGGCAGCATGTAGTCAATAATGAAGACATGCACTTACTAGGAATTGCGATGACCAATTGCAATGGTCTATCCCCATCACGATGCAATTTGAGAAGATTTCCGACAGTTCGAACCAGAGGAAAACTCGCTGGTCGCATCGGCGGTAGCGCACGTGCGGCCCGTAACATCTAAGGGCATCGCTGCACCGTTATTGCCTCAAATTCCCATGGCCTAACCCGCCATAGTCCCTCGAAGAAGTCGTCATGGCAAACCTCCGCGTAGCTAGCAGCCAGGTCTCATTCGTTATCGGAATTAACCGTACAAATCGCTCCACTAACCAAGAATGGCCATGCACCACCACCCATAATCAAGAAAGAGCTCTCTAATCCGTCAACTTTACTATGTCCGGACTCGGTAAGTTTCCGTGTTGAGTCAAGTCGCTTGTGACTCCCTCCCTGGTGGTGCCCTTCGAGTCAATTCCTTTAAGTTTCAGCAGCAAACCATACTCCCCGGAACACGGCCTCGTTTCTCGAGAAGGTCTTGACGGAGTCCTTGAAACAGCATCACGCCCGATCACAGTCGGCATCGTTTATGGTTCGAGACTAGGACGGTATACGATCGTCTTCGAGCCCCCAACTGTTCTTGATTAATGAAAACATCCTTGGCAAATGCTTTCGCTGATCATTAGTCTTTCATAAATCCAAGAATTTCACCTCGACAATGAAATATCTACGAATGCCCCCGACGGTCCACTATTAATCATTATCGGGTCCAGAGGCCAACACAATAGGACCGGACTCCTATCCGTTGTTCCATGCTAATGTATTCGGAGCATAAGCTTGCTTTGAGCACTCTAATTTTTTTCAAAAATGAGCGCCGAACCGCGACCCCGGCCGATTAAGGCCGGGAGCCGCCGCCGGCAAGGGAATAGGAAGGGCGGTGCACAGGAAGCCAGCGGACCGACCTTTACGACCCAAGATCCAGCCTCTGAGCTTTTGCTTATAACTTAAATATGCGCTATTGGAGCTAGGCACAAAATTACCGCGGCCCTGCTGGCACAGACTTGCCCTCCAATGGATCCTGGGTCAGGGATTTGGTGTACTCATTCAGTGGAACTCGATGAGCCTTGTTCAATGAAGGCAGTGAAAGCGTGAAAGAAGTTGTCACCACTCCCATGTCGGGATTGGGTGGTGCCGCGCCTGTACGCCTTCCTTGGATGTGGTAGCCGTTTCCGAACTCCCTCTCCGGGGTGAACCTATTCTCCGTCACCGTCACCACCATGGTGAGCCTCTGTCTCTCGCCAGCAGCCGAAAGTTGATGGGGGCGGTGAGATGAAGCATCGCCGGCCTGAGGCGTGCGTCCGTCGAGATTATCATGATTCACGGAGAAGCGGGGCAAGCCGCGCGAAGCCTTTTATCTAAAAAATGCATCCTTCCGAAGTCGGGACTTGGTGCAGTATTAGCTCTAGGGTACTACGGTTATCTGGTGAGTATGGTGCCATCAAAAAAACTATAGCGGTTGTGGGCCATCGCGGTTTACGATCTGAATTGGTTCATGTGAGCCTTGCAGCAATGCTGAGACAAGCACTGTGACTCTTTGGCGGGGATCAGCTTGGGTCGCACCTCCACTTCAAGGGGCATTCAAAGTTCTCTTACGGAGAGCCCTTTGTGAGCTGTCAGTCAGAGGTCAACATATCCATGTAAAGCTCTTATGCCTTGCACCTCTTGCATCTGAAGAGTTAGAGCCCACACACTACATGCCAAGGACATGCAAGACATCCAAACGTAATGGACGATGGATGCAGATCCTGAAAGCAAGAAAAAAATGGTTAAACCCGCGGGTCTTTTTGTTCTGCCAGGGCGCCTAGGAGTTGGTAACCACCCCCGACGACGAGGATGGCAAAAGCGCTGTCACCCACGACAGCCACGGTCGAGAACGGACAAGGGAGAAAACGGCAGACTCTCCCTGAGAAGCCCACCGCCAAACCCTCACCTCGCACCAAGGCCACCTAGGAGTCCCACTCCGGCCCGGCGGCAACAATGGTTCTCGGCGCCTACGGCGACCCCGATGCGAGCAAATGAAGCAGCCAGCGATAACGCAATCTCTCTCTCTCTCTCTCTCTCTCTCTCTCTCTCTCTCTCTCTCTCCCATCTCGCCCGCCTCCCAACCATCCCAACCCGCACCGACCACCTAGAGTCCACCGGACAGCGACAACGATGGACCTCGATCAGGTCGCACAGCGACCTTGATGCGAAAGCAAAGTAAATAAAGGGAGAGCAGCAGCCCCACCGTCTCTTAAAAAATCACACGCAACCCCCTTCCCGCCCGGCCGGCGGGGGCCCCTGGAGGTCCACAGGGCTGGCGGCAGCCAACGTGATCCTGATCACCATTCGCCTCACAGCTGACTTCCCCTTCCTCACACACAAAGGAGAAAAAAAGAAAGGAGAGAGAACCAGTGAGCCAACTCATTAGAAGCCTGCTTCCGCCGCTTAAGGCCACCTGGGATCACAGGATGCAGCAGCATGGTGGAAGCCTCAATGGATTTGATGTCTTACTGACTACCTGGGTGAAAAAGGCGGAAACAAAATGAGGAAACATTGTTCTTGCCGCCTCCCTTAAAATTCCCCTCCAACCCACTCACCCCGCACGGGAACCCCCCTGGGAGTCCACCGGGACGGCAGCAACGGTGGACCTCGATCGCCCGGTCGCACAGGGCAACCGCGATCAAGGCGGGGAGGAAAAAATGAATGCATATCCGGCGTAACTACAAAGGCATGAACATATCCGAACAAGAGGAGGGATCGGGCAGCCGCACCCACACACCCCCCTTAAAAGCAGCACGGGAGATTGCCCCCGCGGGCACCCCACCAGCGGACAATGAAAACTACCTGCTGTGACCACACTCCACACGAGAGGAGGGAGGTCGACGTTCCACCTTCCAAGTCCTCCTTCCGGATATAGCCCCCACGCCATCAACGTAGCAAGCCTCATCCCGTTGGACCACAATCGCATGAGCGATCAACAAAACAGAGAAATGCCCATCACACCTTGTGTGTCCTACGACATTCCAAGCCACATAATCCTACGATGCACGCAAGATGCAAGGAAAAAAGCAGGCAATCGAGCAAACAAATGGGCCACCACATCTGTCAAGACCTCCAGCCAACGCGAGGGGACAAACAGCGTGCACTGCGAAGAGAATTAAAACCTTGGTACACAACAAGGAGAACCCCGCTCCTCACGCCGCCCCGATGGAAAAAGCAAGCAAGAGGGGGAAGCTTGGTAAAAAGCCCTCCCATTCCTCTTAAACGTATGCATCTCAACCACGATCTTTGACATAGAAAGGGTACAAGCACAAAAGCCAGGCGCACCGTGAAACCAAACAATGAAGAAGACGGAGTCGTCTCAAGGAGCCACACACAAAAACCCATCCAATTCCGAGAACACGGAGGCGAAGGGGATTGTTCACATATGCCTCCAAGGACGAGCATGGCCAACATTACCGCTCATGTGCTCTGAGTGGGGATGGAGAGAATATGAATGTCGACCACCCTACAAATGACCCAAGGCCATTCTTCGAGGGCACACCCCGAACAGGCAACTCGATTTACCAACCCCACCTTTCACCTGAAAATCCAACCCTCCGACCAAAAGGGAGGAGAGTGAACAATATAGCGAGGAGCCGATTTCACGAAGCCAACGAGACAAAAGCCCACACTCTCCAACCCACCAAAAAGGAGGAGGAGAGTGAACAATATAGCGAAGAGCCAACATCGACGGAACCCAACGAGCGAGCAAGGGGCACGAGAGCGACATGAGGCGACCGGCCGGTTGTGCTAAGGAGCCACACGGAAGAGACCTCATCCAACTCGAGAACACGGGCGGAAGGGCAACTCTTTTCTACATATGCCTCCCCGGGACAAGCATGGCCAACATTACCGCTCATGCGCTACGCCAAGGTGGGGATGGAGAGAAGATGAAATGTCGACGACCCTACAAATGACCCAAGGCCACTCTTCGAGCACACACCCGAACAAGCAACTCGATTTGCACCAACTTCCACCTTTCACACGAAAATCCAGCCCCTCCCCCCCCACACCAAAGGGAGGAGGTGAACAATATAGCGAGGAGCCGATTTCACGAAAGCCAACGAGACAAAAGCCCACCTCTCCAACCCACCCCGAAAAAGGGAGGAGGTGAACAATATAGCGAAGAGCCAACATCGACGGAGCCAACGAGCGAGCAAGGGGCACGAGAGAGACATGAGCGGCCAGAAGCCAGGTTGTCTCAAGGAGCCACACGGAGACGACCTCATCCAACTGCCAGAGAACCACGAGAGCGGAAGAGGGCAACTCTTTTTCACATATGCCTCCCCGGGACGAGCATGGCCAACATTACCGCTCATGCGCTGCCGAGGTGGGGATGGATGTCGACGACCCTACAAATGACCCAAGGCCACTCTTCAGGGCACACCCAGAACAAGCAACTCGATGTCAGCAACCCACCTTTCACACGAAAATCCAACCCCTCCCCCACACCAAAAGGGGGAGGAGGTGAACAATATAGCGAGGAGCCGGGTTTCCACGGAGCCTAACGAGACAAAAGCCCCACCCTCTCCAACCACAAAAGGGAGGAGGTGAACAATATAGCGAAGATCCAACATCGACGAGCCAACGAGCGAGCAGGGGCACGAGAGAGACATGAGCGGCCGAGCCGGTTGTCTCAAGGAGCCACGAGCGACCTCATCCAGCTACGAAAAACACGAGCGGAAGGGCAACTCTTTTCACATATGCCTCCCGGGACAGCATGGCCAACATTCACAGCGCTCATGCGCTACGAGGTGGGGATGGAGAAATGATGACGTCGACGACCCTACAAATGACCCAAGGCCACTCTTCCGCGCACACCGAACGAAGCAACTCGAGTTACCAACCCCACCTTTCACACGAAAATCCAACCCCTCCACCACCAAAAGGGGAGGAGGTGATACGATATAGCGAGGAGCCGATTTCACGAAGCCAACGAGACAAGAAGCCCCACCTCTCCAACCCACCAAAAAGGGAGGTGAACAATATGCGCCGAAGAAGAGCCAACATCGACGCAGCCAACGAGCGAGCAAGGGGCACGAGAGCGACATAGAGCGACCGCCGATTGGTCTCGAGGAGCCACACTGGAGGCGACCTCATCCAGCTCGAGAACACGGAAGCGAGAGGGCAACTCTTTTCACATATGCCTCCCCGGGACAAGCATGGCCAACATTACCGCTCATGCGCTCGCAAGGTGGGGATGGAGAGAAGATGAATGTCGACGACCCTACGACGTGACCCAAGGCCATTCATCGAGTGCACACCCAAGACAAGCAACTCGATTACCAACCCACCTTTCACACGAAAATCCAACCCCTCCACCCACCAAAAGGGGAGGAGGTGAGGAGCAATATCAGCGAGGAGCCGATTTCACGAAGCCAACGAGACAAAAGCCCACCCTCTCCAACCCACCAAGGGAGGGAGGTGAGACAATATAGCGAAGAGGCCAACATCGACGGGCCAACGAGCGAGCGAGGGGCACGAAAGCGACATAGAGCGACCGACGGTGTCTCCAAGGAGCCACAGGAAAGCGACCTCCTCCCAACCCGAGAACACGGAAGCGGAAGGGCAGACTCTTTTCACATATGCCTCCCCGGAGACAAGCATGGCCAACATTACTCGCTCATGCGCTACGAGTCGGGGATGGAGAGAAGATGAATGTCGACGACCCTACAAATGACCCAAGGCCACTCTTCGGGCACACTAGAACAAGCAACTCGGTTACCAACACCTTTCACCGCGTCAACCTCCACCACAAGGAGGAGGTGAACAATATAGCGAGGAGCCGATTTCACGAAGCCAACGAGACAAAGCCCACCTCTCCAACCCACCAAAAAAGGAGGAGGTGAACAATATAGCGAAGAACGCGCCGACGGAGCCAACGGCGAGCAAGGGCACGAGAGCGACATGAGCGACCGACGATTGTCTCAGGGAGCCACAGACGACTACTCCAACTCGAGAACACGAGCGAAAGGCGACTCTTTTCACATATGCCTCCCCGGGACAGCACCGTGGCAGCTACGCTCGTAAATACGGGGTGGGGATGGAGAGAAGATGAATGTCGACGACCCTACAAATGACCCAAGGCCACTCATCGAGCACACAACAAGCAACTCGATTTACCAACCCACCTTTCACCGAAAATCCAGCACTCGCAATGACAAAAAGGAGGAGAAGAACAATATAGAGAGAGCGAGCATCGACGGAGCCAACGACGTGTGTGGCGCTGATTTCAACAAAGCAAACGTGCAACCAAGGAGGCACGGGGGGGATGTGGGAAGGCCGATTTCAACAACGCCAACGGTGACCGGGTCATCTCAAAGAGCCACATGCTTGTCCGTCTTTAGAAAACGAGTGGACGGGAGAATTGTTCCGACATGCCTCCAGAGACAAACGCCTTGACCCCACGCTCATATGCTACGAGTGGTGATGGAGAGAAGAAAGTCGATTTCCACTCCCACAAATGACCCAAGGCCATTTCTATTAACAACCGAGCAAAAAACAACTCAATTACCAACCCACCTTTTCACATGAAAAGCAAATCCGATAAGCGCACTTTCTAAAAACAGATGACCAACGCTATTCTGTGTCTTCACCGGGAGCACACTTTAGGCACTTAATTTAACCATTAAGGGGAGCAAACGGAAACGTACACGCGACGTAGACAAGGTAACGGGTAACAATTTAGTAAATATAGCACGGGCGCTGGGTTAAACGCATCTACCTTAACGGACGATTTTACCCACAATTAACGATTCACCAGACCACGTTTCACCGGCGACATTTGCCAGCTTAATTAACGGATGACATGGGAGCAAATTCAGACGTGGTCGCCCACGCACAAGGCACCTTAAGCAATAATAACTTAGCAAATTGACACGGGCGCTGCCAAACGACCGACTAATCTGGATGTTTACCTTGACGCTGACCAACGAACGCCATCACCTGGTTATGACATTTGCTTCACCTGAACGGCGCATGGGAGCAACGAACGCGATCACCGGTCAGGTACAAGGTATCCGCAACACAACTTAGCAAATCTAACACCCGCGCTTCTCGCCCAAATTAGTTCGATTAATCTGACGCTTCTCATTTTGGTGATTTATTACCCAGACGCTTCACCCGAATCCGACGACATGGGGGAGCAACCAAATGGGCGTTCCTGACGCACAAGGTAATCAAGGCCACAACTTAGCAACTGGAGACGGCGCCGTACAACGACGCACCTTAATGGACACCATTCTAAGATGCCCAATTAACGATGCCTTCTCACTACATTTAATACCTACGCTTACCTGAACGGACGCATATGGGCGTTAAAACAACAACGGGTTGTCGTGACGCATAATAAAGGACCTGGCACACAACCATAAATTGACACGGCGCGGTTAAACGTATTTTATTTAACGGACGTTTACCTTAAGACGATACTTGCCATACATTTACCAACCAATATGGGATAACCAGGAACGGCAAAATGGACGGTATTGGCAGCACCTTATGTTGTTAACCAGTACCTGACACGGCGTGCTTTTTGCATAACCACCTGACCAATTAACGACTACCCGCATTTAATTAAACATTCACCTGAACGGACGTCGTCACATTTATTACCTATCGCCAACACCCGGTCATTAAGCACATGGGAGCAATGTAACGGAAGGCTTGACGCAGTACGAAGGCACCAAGTACACACTTAGTAATTGACACGGCGCTTTTGGCGTTAAATCATCTACCTTAACGGATGTTTTCACCAGACGCTTACCTGAACAAGACGCTTCTTTACCCGGCGACACGCAGACGCTTTAATTAAACGACGACATGGGAGCAAACGGTAAACGGGTTACCTCGCCAATCGCAGCACAAGGCACCCCAAGGCTATAATTTAGTAATTAACATTAAAGGGCTTTCGGGTTAAACGATTCGGATTCAGCTTAATTCGATGTTTCCTCAGACGGTGACGCTAATTTATCGATCGCTGCGAATAAGACGACTAAACGACCTGACTAACGGACGCTTACCTGGATAAACACCATCCATAAGCTCACCTGGCGATGAAGACGCTTTATCAACGACGACATAGCAACTAACGGTTACCGGACGCGGTAATAAGGCAATTCGGCACACATAACTTAGCAATTAATATCGGCACTTTGGTTAACGACCACCAACTCAACGGACGCTTTCAGACGCAGACGCTTACCTGAACGTGACGCTGTTTAGCCAGACGACCAAACGACCGACTACTGGACGCTTCTTTACCTGGTGACGCTTTCACCTAAATCGACATTTACCCGACCATTCATTACCTGGTATCGGCTTAATTAACGACGCCACTCGGTATGACATCAAGACGCCTGACTAAACGGATGACATGGAGCAACTAACGGCCGCCCTGACGCGGTAATAAGGCACCTTGTTGCCACTTTAGTACCCGACACGGCGTCAGTTAAACGACTTACCCGCCTAATGGACGCTTTCGGCTGACACGCCCACTCAACGGACGCTTATCAGACGATGACTAAACGACCAAATTTCAAAGGATACCTTTACTCAAGACGATCAGCATTTACCTGACTCAATCTGAAGCTCACCGGTGACACCCACCTGAACGACGCTTTCACCCGGCAGGACACGCAGATGCTCCCATCAACCACGCATGGGAGCAAACTAAGAACGCAAGCCAACGACGGCACAAGGCACCCGCGAAGTCATGCCAACCAGCAACCACGGCGCTTTCGCCAACTGGACTGGATTTTACCTGAACGGACGCTTACCGTAAGACGCTTACCTGAATGACGCTATATCGTAAAGACGACCAAACGACCAATCAATCTGGATTACCACCTGGCACGATCAATCTGGCTACCTGAACGGATGCTTTCACCTTTGGTGACGACCGAATTAACTGACGAACGACGCTTGCCAGGACGCTTACCTGAACGGATGGTAGCATACACCGGCAATACAACTTAGGAATTACACGGCGCCTTTGCCAATAACCTGACTTGATCAACGGACGCTTTACCCAGACGACTGACCACTCATCTGGACTAACGGATGCTTTACCCAGGACGTAATTAAACGACCCGACCACCTGACCAACGGACGCTTTACCCAAAGACGCTTCACCTGACCACCCGAACGGACGCCTTCATAAAGATCGCCTAATTCGACCCGACCAACGGACGCTTACCCCAGATGACCCAACCTGACCAACCTGACGCTTGGCAGACGCTAATTCGACCAATTGACCTGACACTCTCACCGTATCACTACCCGACCCGACCATCAGGGATGTCATTAACGACCAGACCACCAACGGATGGTTAAACGATCCACCCGACCAACGGACGCTTTACTCGACATTTATCAATGACCTTAATCTGGACGCTATCGCAGACAACTAACAACGGCGCTTACCTTAAGACGTGACCAACGACCGCCTGAACGGACGCCGCTTTTGCTAAATTTATCCGACTAACCTTAATCTGATGTTTTACCCGCTATTTATCAACGACCCGACCAACGACGCTTACCCGCACGACTAAACGACCAATTAAATCCGATGACATGGAGAAACGAACCAGCGTCGTGACGCAACAAGGCACCCTGGTGTCACAACTTAGCAACCGACATTTGCCGCCCGACCAAACGGCTTTACCTGAACAGATGCTTTCACCCGGTACCACACGCCCGCCTGACCAACCAATATGGAGCAAACGGCAAACGGGTTGCTTGATGCACAAGGCAATCTCAAGCATTGCCAACTTAGCAACTGACACGGCGCCTTCACTAAACGACCCGACCCGACCCATTGTCAAGTAGCCTGGGTGACCCACAACCAGTGCCTCCGCACGAACCGGCGATGACGCTGTGGAAGCCATTCCGGAGCGTCCGTGAGCTCCGAATTGAGTGCCGTAACGGCAAAATGTGCGTATTGACGGGACGCATCTAACCGAGACAGCTTGGGAAGTGGATTGGACACAGAAGCTCGAGGGACGGTCTAAACTGATTTGTAGTGCCGATTTGAGTGCCCGCAACACTTGGGTGAAGCAGTGTGATATTCCCAAGGTGAATCGATGATTGTAAATGATTACCGTAGGGCTACTTGATGGTTGACAAGCCCAGGCTTGTCAAAGGCTAACTTGCCTTCTCCAAGGAGCAGGCGTTCGCCGGGATTTAACGTTGTTTACATTTACTGTCATTATTACCGTGAATATCCCCTCCTCGTATGTATGGAGCATACCAGGGATTGATAATGATGTTTATGTTTATTTCCCGTATATCGAGAGAACTTTGTTAATAACTAACAAGTGTTGTTGCCATGTAGTCTATATACTTGAGTATTTGGAAAAAGAAAAAAGTACAAGAGTGCCGCACCCGTCTATAGCGTGGCTGAAAGACACACCGAAGGTATAGGGGCGTGAAAATAGGCACACCGGTGGTCACAACTTAGCATTTTCGATACGGCCTCCTCACACCTAATTAACCCGAACGTTGCTTTCTGCGCTCGCATGGCACGACTCTGCCCGCCCTAACGAGGCACAAAGGAGCAAACGACACCCACAGTACGAACGCACGTCAAGGCACGTAGGCTAAATACAACTAGCATTTTTTATACTACTTCCCTTCACACGACCCGACCCGAACACGTTCGGCGCCTTCACACCCGCACGACCTCGACCTGCCCGAACGAAGGCAATAAGGGAGCAAACGGAAAACCGGTCACACGAATGTGCACACATACTGCGCTCACAACTTAGCATGAGCACGGCTTCTTTACCCGCACGACCCGACCCGACCCGCCCGAACGAAGGCACAAGGAGCACCGAAACTACGCGCGAACGTGCACAAGGCACGCCAAGCACAATTTAGCATTTTTACACGCCGCCCTCGCGCCGTCCGACCCGAACGCGTTTTTCCTTGGGCGCCTCACGCAACCCGACCCGACCGAACGTGTTTCCCCTCGTTTCGAAGGTATGCATCCCGCAGGTGCATCAAAATCAAGGCCGGTCTCGATCTCGGTTCCTCGGTGAGCAGGATCTTTGCCAGATCATTGTGGTATGAAACGTTCCAATAGATGAGGAAACTGCATCTGTGAACTCCCACGCATCATCCTATCCAAAGCGTTGGCAAGCATACTTGTGTGCCCACGAGTGCCACCACAAGTTGTTCTCACCACACTGCACAGAGGTCATGAATGTGCTCGTAAGTGCTCATCCAACCAATGCCTTGTTGCTCAAAGTGAACAACGTCCATCGACCCCATCTATGAAAGATCTCCATGTATAGCACCACTGACAATCGATCATGTGACATATTCCTTCTTGACACTCCTCCATGATGCTCATAAGTGGGCACCGGTAAGTACTGCATAATGTCTCCACGCGTATCACCTTGCATACCCTCGTGTCAATGTACATGACTTTGGTTGCCCCGTGTCCATCAGAGTAGACTCGCCTCAACCCTAGTCACCATCATGTGTATAGTGTACGAGTTAAGTGCCCTCGGTCATACACCATCACCATCATGGGTACTTCCTCCGGGGGCTTCTCCCAGCTAAGGTGCAAGAGTTCCTTCTGGTTGTAAGCCATGAAGAAAGTCTCTTGAGGAGCAATGTGCTGCCCTACCACCAGAAGCGAGTCAGGTCATGTAGGGCACACAACCGATTTCCATGTGGCTAAGCATGACCGAGTATCTCAGAGATCATCAAGTTCCACCCTTGTCACGGGGTGAACCTACTAGAGAAGCGAAGGTCACAAATTTCACACAGCCTACAACAATGCTCCCCTTGCTTCTCAATGTACAAGGTTCCATCATAATGTCAGGAAAGGAGGTCCTCCATGGTGTGGAAAAGAAGTCATCTTCAGCACCATCACACATGCGGTCCATCTCCCGGATACTCGATTAGCTCTGACCATGTCTTCATGAAGAATCTCTAAGCGAGTGTCCCTCCGTCCTCATGATATGCATGACTGCTTCCCGATGCGGAGTACACTTTGCTCTTAAAGTTCCTCCTCGTCTGTTGTCACTTGCAAGAAATTTTCACATGTGGTTCATCCCAATGCACCAATGACGCGGTCCGAGTTCAAACGTTCCACGAGTTCTTCCTCGATCATATCCGCATCCTCAGCATCCCTCCCGAATCATCCATCTCCCCGTGCTTACTTTGTTCATGTGGCCACTGGTCAACTGTTCATCAAGTCCGTCCTCGACTTCTACCACATACGCAACATCTGGCAACGAGAATCGTCCACCATCAATGCTTGTAATGTACTTGGTCTGTCCAACTTGTTCCTTGACTTCTTCCTTGACTTCAATCCATCTACGACATCCTTTGGATTTCGCCCACGGTGGGCTTCACCTACATGCTTCCTCTTTCAAGGTCTGCGAGCTTGGCTTATCAATTAACTTCCTTCGCTCTTCTTCCACCTTGTCCATTTTACGCTCGGAGAATTCTCACTTTCTTCATAAGTCGAAACATTTCATCTTTTCTCATTTTGAGATGTCTCACTCTTGCACAATGTATCGATAGTCTGACTCGCCTCATCAAAATCCTTTTCCGCCTTCGACCTCTCTTTATTTCTTTGAAGTTTTCATTTCCAATGAAACAAACTCATCCATCAAGCTTCAATACCACACCTTGTATTTTCTTGCAGTATCCACAACAATAATAATAATAATAAAACACAAAAATGTAACAAATTACCATTGTCACGCCCTTATACCTGTGGTAATCTCCCCAACCCAGCTCTATAGACGGGTGCGGCACTGCCTTATTTTTTCTCTTTTTCAAATGCTCAATAAGTAGACTACGCCTAACTCAACACTTGTTTAATTAATCTTCAGTGCTCTTGTGCGGAAATAAAAACGACAATAAACATCAATATCAAAGCCACATGAACGCCCATACATTCCCAAGGGAGGGGCAAATCCCGTTAATAGAAATCCTGCCAAATTATTATGCTTCAATAAATATATTTTAATCTCATAATAACTATACAACCAAGCCTCCATAAACCATTTATGCTTCTTGCCAAATATTACTTGTACTGGGTCCTAGCCTTAACGACTTCCCAACGATGCAAAAAATCCAAGACCCCAAAATTCCCTTTCGAACATGTTTAGAAGTACGCGATGCAGTTCGGTGGGTCACTCGGGTCCTGAGACGCCCTCGGCACCACCGAGCCGCGTTTCCGCACGCGGGTCACCGGTCCACCCGATGCACGCGTTCGACCGAAGCCGGCTCCTGGCGACGAACTCGCGCCTTCGGACACGTGCAGCGCGTGCGGGACGCGGGCGCGCCGCACGAACCCGACTCGACACGAACGCGCCCGCCACCGGGTACTTGTTCTCCACGGCGTCTGCGGAAGGAACAGAGCTCCACCATGCACTAAGCACGCACCGCACGCGCCCGCGGAAGGAACCCGACTCGACTGGGGTCGAACGCGGGCGAGTTTTGCAGGCACAAACCCGGACTCCGTTTCCTGGCGCTGCCGGCTTCGCCTCCACCCTCGACCTTCGCTGCGGCTCGAGCATTAGCTTGCCAATCGGGTGGAATCAACAAGATGTTGATGTCCCTTCTTTCTTTCCTTTATCGTCCACATCGCACGTCCTCCTTTCGTATGTGCCTTTGCCCACACATTGCTTCCATGGGTGGGGCTTGACCCTTATAAGGCCGACCCGGTAAACGCCCCGCAAAAGCCTTGGTTCTGATGGCATTTCCTCCTTAGCGCGGCTTGCCACCACGAGCGGGGCCTATAAAAACCTCCAAGCCAACACACGGCCATTTTTGGACGCGTTTATGCAAATCGCTCCTAAACGTCGCACGGTCACCATGATAACGTACTTAGTAGCCGAACGATGTTTCGTCGTCGGCGCGCCCGTCCCCAACCTTGGCCGGCTTGGTTTTCGTCGTTCGTCGCCATCCCGCCGGCCTTCCAACGCCTTCGTCGTCGTCCTCGGCTCGTGGGCCTTACGAGGGCGGTTTCCGTCGCGGCGGGCGTATAATTGGACGGTGTCCATTGACGGGGACATGGGGAAACCTTACATTTCCCACGGATTGGAGCCTTGTCGTCACGGCGGGCGAAGCCACAATCACGCCCCTAGACCTCCGGTGACCTTTCCAACGTGCTATAGTGACGGGGTGCGGCACTGCATTGCTTCTCCTTTTCGCCCAATACTCAAGTATGTGAACTACGCCTTCAACACACTTGTTAAATTAGTTAATCCAAATGTTCTAACCAATGTGCGAAGAAACAGACATCATCATCACATCCCCAGTGTACTCCCATACATACAAGGGAGGGGCAACTCCCAGTTAATAATGGGTCTGCCCGATAATATGTTTCATAAATACGAAATAGAGTATAATTTCCAATCCAGCAAAAGACCCACTCTACTCTTTGGCAAGGCAAGTCACTTTTTGTCCAAGCTTACAATGCTTGACAATCATTAACTAGCCCA
>CM076582.1:907680403-907692903 GCA_034641835.2 Pinus albicaulis
ACATTACCGCTCATGTGCTACCGAGTGGGGATGGAGAGAATGCGAATGTCGACAACCCTACAAATGACCCAAGGCCACTCTTCAGGCACACCCGACAAGCTACTCAATTACCAACCCACCTTTCACACGAAAATCCAACCCCTCCCCCCACCGAAAGGGGGAGGAGGTGAACAATATAGCGAGGAGCCGATTTCACGAAGCCAACGAGACAAAAGCCCACCTCTCCAACCCACCAAAAAGGGAGGAGATGAACAATATGGCGAAGAGCCAACATCGACGGAGCCAACGAGCGAGCAAGGGGCACGAGAGCGACATAGGCGACCGGCCAGTTGTCTCAAGGAGCCACACGGAGCGACCTCGTCCAACTCTGAGAACACAGAGCGGAAGGGTAACCTTTTCACATATGCCTCCCAGGACAAGCATGGCCAACATTACCGCTCATGCGCTACCGAGTGGGGATGGAGAGAAGACGCGAGTCGACGACCCTACAAATGACCCAAGGCCACTCTTCAGGCACACCCGAACAAGCAACTCAGTTACCAACCCACCTTTCACACGAAAATCCAACCCCTCCCCCCACCGAAAGGGGGAGGAGGTGAACAATATACCGAGGAGCCGATTTCACGAAGCCAACGAGACAAAAGCCCACCTCTCCAACCCACCAAAAGGGAGGAGGCGAAGAATATGGCGAAGAGCCAACATCGACGGAGCCAACGAGCGAGCAAGGGGCACGAGAGCGACATAGGCGACCGGCCAGTTGTCTCAAGGAGCCACACAGAGCGACCTCGTCCAACTCTGAGAACACAGAGCGAAAGGGTAACTCTTTTCACATATGCCTCCCGGGACAAGCATGGCCAACATTACCGCTCATGCGCTACCGAGTGGGGATGGAGAGAAGACGAGAGTCGACGACCCTACAAATGACCCAAGGCCACTCTTCAGGCACACCCGAACAAGCAACTCAGTTACCAACCCACCTTTCACACGAAAATCCAACCCCTCCCCCCACCGAAAGGGGAGGAGGTGAACAATATACCGGAGCCGATTTCACGAAGCCAACGAGACAAAAGCCCACCTCTCCAACCCACCAAAAAGGGAGGAGGTGAACAATATGGCGAAGAGCCAACATCGACGGAGCCAACGAGCGAGCAAGGGGCACGAGAGCGACATAGGCGACCGGCCAGTTGTCTCAAGGAGCCACACAGAGCGACCTCGTCCAACTCTGAGAACACAGAGCGGAAGGGTAACCTTTTCACATATGCCTCCCAGGACAAGCATGGCCAGCATTACCGCTCATGCGCTACCGAGTGGGGATGGAGAGAAGACGAGAGTCGACGACCCTACAAATGACCCAAGGCCACTCTTCAGGCACACCCGAACAAGCAACTCAGTTACCAACCCACCTTTCACACGAAAATCCAACCCCTCCCCCAACCGAAAGGGGAGGAGGTGAAAAATATACCGAGGAGCCGATTTCACGAAGCCAACGAGACAAAAGCCCACCTCTCCAACCCACCAAAAAGGGAGGAGGTGAAGAATATGGCGAAGAGCCAACATCGACGAGGCCAACGAGCGAGCAAGGGGCACGAGAGCGACATAGGCGACCGGCCAGTTGTCTCAAGGAGCCACACAGAGCGACCTCGTCCAACTCTGAGAACACAGAGCGGAAGGGTAACTCTTTTCACATATGCCTCCCAGGACAAGCATGGCCAACATTACGGCTCATGCGCTACCGAGTGGGGATGGAGAGAAGACGAGAGTCGACGACCCTACAAATGACCCAAGGCCACTCTTCAGGCACACCCGAACGAGCAACTCGGTTACCAACCCACCTTTCACACGAAAATCCAACCCCTCCCCCCACCGAAAGGGGAGGAGGTGAACAATATACCGAGGAGCCGATTTCACGAAGCGAACGAGACAAAAGCCCACCTCTCCAACCCACCAAAAAGGGAGGAGGTGAAGAATATGGCGAAGAGCCAACATCGACGGAGCCAACGAGCGAGCAAGGGGCACGAGAGCGACATAGGCGACCGGCCGGTTGTCTCAAGGAGCCACACAGAGCGACCTCGTCCAACTCTGAGAACACAGAGCGGAAGGGTAACTCTTTTCACATATGCCTCCCAGGACAAGCATGGCCAACATTACCGCTCATGCGCTACCGAGTGGGGATGGAGAGAAGACGAGAGTCGACGACCCTACAAATGACCCAAGGCCACTCTTCAGGCACAACCGAACAAGCAACTCAGTTACCAACCCACCTTTCACACGAAAATCCAACCCCTCCCCCCACCGAAAGGGGAGGAGGTGAACAATATACCGAGGAGCCGATTTTACGAAGCCAACGAGACAAAAGCCCACCTCTCCAACCCACCAAAAAGGGAGGAGGTGAACAATATGTCGAAGAGCCAACATCGACGGAGCCAACGAGCGAGCAAGGGGCACGAGAGCGACATAGGCGACCGGCCAGTTGTCTCAAGGAGCCACACAGAGCGACTTCGTCCAACTCTGAGAACACAGAGCGGAAGGGTAACTCTTTTCACATATGCCTCCCAGGACAAGCATGGCCAACATTACCGCTCATGCGCTACCGAGTGGGGATGGAGAGAAGACGAGAGTCGACGACCCTACAAGTGACCCAAGGCCACTCTTCAGGCACACCCGAACAAACAACTCAGTTACCAACCCACCTTTCACACGAAAATCCAACCCCTCCCCCCACAAGCAAGCAAAACGGGAGGAGAAGTACAATATAGAGAAGAGCCGACATCGACAAAGCCAACGAGCGACATATCAAAACGCTGATTTCAACAAAGCAAACGTGCGACCAAGGGGCACGAGAGAGAGTTACCGGAGCGCCGATTTCAACAACGCCAACAAGCAGCCAGTCATCTCAAAGAGCCACACACAACAACCCCATCCAAATGCTAGAAAACAGAGTGGACGGGAGATTGTTCAAACATGCCTCCAAGGACAAGCATGGCCAACATTACCCCTCATATGCTACCGAGTGGTGATGGAGAGAAGAAAGTCGACGACCCTACAAATGACCCAAGGCCATTCTTCAGGCACAACCGAGCAAAACAACTCAATTACCAACCCACCTTTCACACGAAAAGCAAAATCTGATAAGCGCACCCTCGGACAAAACAGGGCGACCCGAACGCCCCCGTCCGTGCGCCCTCACCCGGGGCGACACGGAGCGCCCCCCCGATCGAACGCACATGGGAGCAAACGGCAAACGGGCCGCCCGGACGTGCACAAGGCACCGGGGCGGTTGCAACTTAGCAAATATGGCACCGGCGCCCTCGGGCCAAACGACCCGACCCGAACGGACGCCCTCACCCGGCACGCCCAAATGACCCGACCCGAACGAACGCCCTCACCCGGGGCGTCACGACGCGCCCACCCGAACGGACGCACACGGGAGCAAACGGGCCGCCCGGACGTGCACAAGGCACCCGGGCGGTCGCAACTTAGCAAATCTGACACGGGCGCCCTCGGGCCAAGCGACACGACCCGAACGGACGCCCTCACCCGGCACGCCCACCCGAACGAACGCCATCACCCGGCGCGACCGACACGCCGACCCGAACGGACGCTCATGGGAGCAAACGGCAAACGACCCGCCGAGGAACGTGCACGAGGCACCGGGCGGTCCTGGCTGCTCGTGCGACACGGGCGCCTTCGGCCCAAACGACACGACACGAACGGACGCCCTCACCGGCACGACACGACGCGCCCACCCAAACGATCGCACATGGGAGCAAACGGCAAACGGGCCGCCCGGACGTGCACAAGGCACCCGGGCGGTCACAACTTAGCAAATCTGACACGGGCGCCCTCGGGCCAAACGACCCCACCCGAACGGACGACCTCACATGGCACGGCCGCCCGAACGGACGCCCTCACCGGGCACGACACGGCGCCCCCACCCGAACGGACGCCCTCACACGGCGCGTGAGCGCCGACAGACGCCCTCACCGGCCGACCGTGCGCCCACCGAACGGACGCTTTGTTGAGCAAGCAGCAGCAGGCCGGACCTATGGCATGAGCACCGGCGGCAACTGAGCACCGTCGACACGGGCGCCCTCGGGCCAAAACACCGACCGACGGACGCCCTCCGCCGGCACGCCCACCCGAACGAACGCCATCACCCGGCGCGACACGACACGCCCGACCCGAACGGACGCTCATGGGAGCAAACGGCAAACGAACCGCCCGGACGTGCACAAGGCACCCGGGCGGTCACAACTTAGCAAATCTGACACGGGCGCCATCGGCCCAAACCACCCGACCCGAACGGACGACCTCACCCGGCACGACCACCGAACGAACGCCCTCACCGGGGGCAACACGACGCGCCCACCCAAACGGACGCACATGGGAGCAAACGGCAAACGGGCCGCCCGGACGTGCACAAGGCACCCGGGCGGTCACAACTTAGCAAATCTGACACGGGCGCCCTCGGGCCAAACGACCCGACCCGACCCGAACGGACGCCCTCGCCGGGCACGCCCACCCGAACGGACGCCATCGTGCCGCACGACCAAACGACCCGACCCGCACGGACGCCCTCACCCGGCACGACCGAACGACCCGACGCGAACGGACGCCCTCACCCGGCACGACCGAACGACCCGACCCAAACGGACGCACACGGGAGCAAACGGCAAACGGGCCGCCCGGACGTGCACAAGGCACCCGGGCGGTCACAACTTAGCAAATCTGACACGGGCGCCCTCGGGCCAAACGACCCGACCCGACCCGAACGGACGCCCTCGCCCGGCACGCCCACTCGAACGGTCGCCATCGTGCCGCACGACCAAACGACACGACACGAACGGACGCCCTCACCCGGCACGCCCACACGAACGGACGCCCTCACCCGGCACGCCCACACGAACGGACGCCCTCACCCGGCACGCCCACACTAACGGACGCCCTCAACCGGCGCGACACGGCACGCCCGACCAAACGAGCGGACATGGGAGCAAACGGCAAACGGCCCGCCCGGACGTGCACAAGGCACCCGGGCGGTCACAACTTAGCAAATCTGACACGGGCGCCCTCGGCCCGAACGACCCGACCCGACCCGAACGGACGCCCTCGCCCCGCACGCCCACCTGAACGGTCGCCATCGTGCCGCACGACCAAACGACACGACACGAACGGACGCCCTCACCCGGCACGACCGAACGGACGCACATTGGAGCAAACGGCAAACCGGCCGCCCCGGACGTGCACAAGGCACCCGGGCGGTCACAACTTAGCAAATCTGACACGGGCGCCCTCGGCCCGAACCACCCGACCCGACCCGAACGGACGCCCTCGCCGGCACGCCCACCCGAACGGTCGCCATCGTGCCGCACGACCAAACGACACGACACGAACGGACGCCCTCACCCGGCACGACCGAACGGACGCACATTGGAGCAAACGGCAAACGGGCCGCCCGGACGTGCACAAGGCACCCGGGCGGTCACAACTTAGCAAATCTGACACGGGCGCCCTCGGCCCGAACGACCCGACCCGACCCGAACGGACGCCCTCGCCCGGCACGCCCACCCCAACGGTCGCCATCGTGCCGCACGACCCGACGACCCGACCGAGAACGGACGAGCACACGGGGGCACGGCCAGAGCCGGCCGGAGCCGGCCGGACGCCCTCGCAGAAGCACGGCCAGGGCGACCGGGCCCGACGGACGCACCGCGGGGCCAGCGACAGCGAGCGCCGGGACGATGCCTGGTGCCGCGGGCGGTCACAACTTAGCAAATCTGACACGGGCGCCCTCGGGCCAAACGACCCGACCCAGCCCGAACGGACGCCCTCGCACGGCACGCCCACCCGAACGGACGCCGTCGTGCCGCACGACCAAACGACCCGACCCGAACAGACGCCCTCACCCGGCGGCCAGAAACGACACGACCGAACGGGCGCCCTCGCCGGCACGGCCAGAAACGACCGGAGCCCGAACGGACGCCCTGCGCCCGGCCACCGACGGGGCGCGACCGGGGCCAAACGGACGCACATGGGAGCAAAAGCGACCGACGAACCGCCGGACGCAAAACACCGAGGGCGGCCACAACAACAGGATGACACGGGCGCCCTGGGCCAAACGGCCCGAGCCGGGCAGAACGCGGACGCCCTGCGCGGGGCACGCCCACCGGAACGGACGCCCTCGCCGGCACGGCAAGACGACCGAGCAAGACGCCCTCACCGGCCGGCCAAGGCGACACGGCCGACCGGACGCCCTCGCCGGCACGACCAAGACGGCCGGCCGAACGGACGCCCTCGCCGGCACGGCCAAGGCGACCCGCCCGGCCAAACGGACGCACATGGGAGCAAACGGCAAACGGGCCGCCCGGACGTGCACAAGGCACCCGGGCGGTCACAACTTAGCAAATTTGACACGGGCGCCCTCGGGCCAAACGACCCGACCCGACCCGAACGGACGCCCTCGCCCGGCACGCCCACCGGAACGGACGCCCTCGCCCGGCACGACCGAACGACCCGACCCGAACGGACGCCCTCACCCGAACGGACGCCCTCACCCGGCACGACCGAACGACACGACCCGACCGGACGCCCTCGCCCGGCACGACCGAACGACCCGACCCGAACGGACGCCCTCGCCCGGCACGACCGAACGACCCGACCAAACGGACGCACATGGGAGCAAACGGCGAACGGGCCGCCCGGACGTGCACAAGGCACCCGGGCGGTCACAACTAACGGAGCCCGACACGGGCGCCCTCGGAGCCGACCGCGGCGCCCGACCCGACCCGAACGGACGCCCTCGCGGCACGCCCACCCAGAAGCAGACGCCCTCGCCGGCACGGCCAGGGGCGGCCCCGGGAAACCGGGAAACGAGACGCCCCTCACCGAAACGGACGCCCTCACAGCACGGCCCCCCCCACCGACCGACGGACGCCCTCGCCGGCGCGACACGACGCCCGGCCGACGGACGCCATCCGCGGCACGGCGGGCGCGACCGAAACGAACGGACGCACGGCGGGAGCGAGCGACGACGAGCCGCCGGGCAGCGCACGGGCGCACCGAGGGCGGTCACAACTTAGCAAATTTGACACGGGCGCCCTCGGGCCCAACGACCCGACCCGACCCGAACGGACGCCCTCGCCCGGCACGCCCACCCGAACGGACGCCCTCGCCCGGCACGACCGAACGACCCGACCCGAACGGACGCCCTCACCGAACGGACGCCCTCACCCGGCACGACCGAACGACCCGACCCACGGACGCCCTCACCCGGCACGACCGAACGACCCGACCCGAACGGACGCCCTCGCCCGGCGCGACCGAACGACCCGACCCGAACGGACGCCCTCCTCCCCGGCCGCCACCGACGGGCCGGGCGAGACGGACGCCCTCACCGACACGACACGGGCGGGCGAGCCGGGCGGACGCCCTCACCGACACGCCCACGGGCAGGCAGGCAGGCAGAGCCGGGCCGCCCTCGGCCCCGAGCGACCGGGCCCGGGCCGGCGGACGCCCTCAGCGCCCGCGACCCGAACGACCGGCCCGGCGGGACGCCCGCCGGGGCGGCGGCCAGCAGACGCCCTCACCCGCCACGACCAAACGACCCGACCCGAACGGACGCCCTTGGGCGAAACGACCAGAACGGACGCCCTCACCCGCCACGACCAAACGACCCGACCCGAACGGACGCCCTCACCCGGCACGACCGAACGACCCGACCTGACCCGAACGGACGCACATGGGACCAAACGACAAACGGGCCGCACGGACGTGCACAAGGCACCCGGGCGGTCACAACTTAGCAAATCTGACACGGGCGCCCTCCGACCAAACGGCCCGACCCGGACGGACGCCCTCACCCGGTGCCACACGACCGCCCGACCGAACGGACGCACATGGGAGCAAACGGCAAACGGGTCGCTCGGACGTGCACAAGGCACCCGGGCGGTCACAACTTAGCAAATCTGATACGGGCGCCCTCGGCCCAAGCGACTCGACCCGAACGCCTTTGGCCGGGCGCCCTCACCCGACGCGCCCGACCCGACCCGAACGCGTTTGGCTGGGTGAGTCGGGTGACCCAAGACTGGGCGCCTCTGCACGAACTGCACTACAGTGCGGAAGCCATTCCGGGAGCGTCCGGAGTCGGAATTGAGTGCCGTAAATTGCAGAATGTGCGTATTGACGGGCCGCATCTAACCGTACAGTTGGGAAGCGGATTGGACACACAGGGAGCTCGAGGGACGGTCTAAACTGATTTGTAGTGCCGATTTGAGTGACCCGGCAGCACTTGGGCAGTTTTGTGCAGGATATTCCCAAGGTGAATTCTGATGATTGTAAATGATTGCTGTGGGCTAGTTTGATGGTTGACAAGCCTTAGGGCTTGGTCAAAAGGCTAACTTGCCTTGCCAAGGAGCAGAAGTGGCTTCTGCTGGATTGGAACTTATTATTTCATATTTATCATTATTAACGGGGAATTGCCCCTCCCTTGTATGTATGAGCATACTTGTGGATTGATAATGATGTTTATGTTTATTTCCGCATATCGAGAGAACCTTTGGTTAATAACTAACAAGTGTTGCTAAAGGCGTAGTCTATATACTTGAGTATTTGGAAAAAAAAAAAAGTACGGTAGTGCCGCACCCGTCTATAGCGTGGTTGAAAGACACCGAAGGTATAGGGGCGTGACAACTAGGCACACGGGCGGTCACAACTTAGCATTTTCGATACGGCCTCCCTCACACGACCCGACCCGAACGCGTTTCCTTGGGCGCCCTCACACGGCACGACCTGACCCGCCCTAACGAGGGCACGAAGGAGCAAACGGCAATCGGGTCGCACGAACGTGCACAAGGCACAGGGGCGGTCACAACTTAGCATTTTTTATACGGCCTCCTTCACACGACCCGACCCGAACACGTTTCCTTGGGCGCCCTCACACGGCACGGCCCGACCCGCCCGAACGAAGGCACAAGGGAGCAAACGGAAAACGGGTCGCACGAACGTGCACCCACAACGCACACGGCCGGTCACAACTTAGCATTTTTTATACGGCCCCCCCTCGCACGGCGCGACCGACCGAGCCGCCGAACGAAGAGGCACGGGAACCGTCGGGGGGCGCGCGAGCGTGCACAAGGCACGCGGCGGTCACAACTTAGCATTTTCGATACGGCCTCCCTCACACGACCCGACCCGAACGCGTTTCCTTGGGCGCCCTCACGCGACCCGACCCGACCGAACGCGTTTCCCTGCTCGAAGGTATGCATCCCATAGTGCATCAAAATCAAGACCAGTCTCGATCTCAGTTCCTCGGTGAACCAGATACTGCAAGATCATTGTAGTATGAAGCCTCCAATGAATGAAACTCCACCATGAACTCCCACGCATCATCCTATCCAAAGCGTTGGAAAGCATACTTGTATTTCCCGCGAGTGCCACCACAAGTTGTTCTCACCCTGCAAGTCATATGAATGTGCTCGTAGGCTGCTCATCCAACCAATGTCTTGTTGCTCAAAGTGAACAACGTCCATCATCCCATCTATAAAAGATCTCCATGTAGCACCAACAATCGATCATGCTCAGCATATTCCTTCTTGACACTCCTCCATGATGCTCATAAGTGGGCACCCAGTAAGTGCACCTGCATAATGTCTCCACATAATGTCCTGCCATGCCCTCGTGTCAATGTACATGGCTTTGGTTTCCCATGTGTCCATCAAGAGTAGACTCGCCTCAACCCCAGTCACCATCATGTGTATAGTGTACAGGCTAAGTGCCCTCGGTCACTTCTACCATCATCATCATGGGTACTTCCTCCAAGGCTTCTCCCCAGCTAAAGGTGCACCAAGAGTTCCTTCTTGGTTGTAAGCCATGAAGAAGTCTACCCAGACAATGTGCCCTACCACCAAGGCAGTCCATGAGTCATGCCGGGCACCTAGCCAGTTTCCATGTGGCTAAGCATGACCCATATCTATCACAGAGATCATCAAGTTCCACCCTTATCACGGGAATTTGAACCTACTAGAGCGAGGTCACAAATTTCCCTATCAAGGCCTACAACAAGAAATGCTCCCCTTGCTTCTCCAATGTACAAGGTTCCATCATAGTCATCCGAGGAAAGGTCCTCCACGGTATTGGAAAAGAAGTCATCTTCTTTCCCATCCCTGCATACGGTCCATCTCCCAGATGCTCAATTGAAACACGAGCCATGTCTTCATGAAGAATCTCTAAGCGAGTGTCCTCCGTCCTCATCAATGTCTGCAATGCTTCCGATCCTGGTACCGCCTGCTCATAAAGTTCCTCCTCGATCATTGTCACTTCTGCAAAATTTTCATGTGGTTCATCCCCCAATGCCTGCAATGTGCTTGGTCCGGGTTCAACTTGTTCCACGAGTTCTTCCTCGATCATATCCGCATCCTCAACATCCTCCCCAGAATCATCCATCACCGATGCTTGCGATGTGCTTGGCCCTGGTCCAACCTGTTCATCAAGTTCGTCCTCGACTTCTACCACATCTGCAACATCCTTGTGAGAATCGTCCACCATCGATGCTTGTAATGTGCTTGGTCCTGGTCCAACTTGTTCATCAGCTTCTTCCTTGACTTCAATCACATCTACAACATCCTTTGGTTCGGCCACAGTGGGCTTCATGACACCATGCTTCATCTTTCCAAGGTCTCTAAGCTTGAGAAGCTTATCAATTAACTTCCTTCGCTCTTCTTCCACCTTGTCCATTTCTGCTCGGAGAATTCTCACTTTCTTCATAAGTCGAAACATTTCATCTTTTCTCATGCCAGATGTCCTCCTCTTGCACAATGTATCAATGGTCCGACTCGCCTCATCAAACTCCTTTTCCACTTCCTTCGACTTCTCTTTAATTTCTTTGAAGTTCATTTCCAATGAAAAAAACTCATCCATCAAGCTTCAATACCACCTGCAACGCTGCAACGGTATCCCTGCTCAATAATAATAATGAAAAAGCCACAAAAATGTAGCTCTGATACCAACTGTCATGCCCTTATACCTGTGGTAGTCTCCCAACCGCTCTATAGACGGGTGCGGCACTACCTTATTTTCCTCTTTTCAAATACTCAATAAGTAGACTACGCCTAACTCAACACTTGTTTAATTAATCTTCCAAAGTGCTCCTGTGCGGAAATAAAACAGCAATAAACATCAATATCAAACCACATGGACGCCCATACATTCAAGGGAGGGGCAAATCCCGTTAATAAGTCTGCCCAGTATTATGCTTCAATAAATATGTACAATCTGCAATAACTATACAGCCAAGCCTCCATAAACCATTTATGCTTCTTGCCAAATGTGCTTGTACCTGGGTCTAGCCTTAACAGCTTCCCAACAATGCAAAAAATCCAAAGGAACCCCAAAATTCCCTTTCAGAACATGTTTATGAAGTCTGCGCGAATTCTGGTTCGAGTGGGTCACTCGGGTCACAGACGCCCTCGGCACCCTGAACGCGTTTCCGCACGCGGGTCACCGGGGTCACGGTCTGCACGCGTTCGACCCGACCCGACCCTGCTGAACGAACTCAGCGCCTTCAAACACTGTTCCGCGCGTCCGGAACGCGGGCGCGCTGCACGAACCCGACTCGACCTGAACGCGCCCGCCCTGAACACTGTTCTCCACGCGTCCTGCGGAAGGAACCCGACTCGACCATGCACTAAACACTGCACCGCACGCGCCCTGCGGAAGGAACCCGACTCGACCATGCACTAAACACTGCACCGCACGCGCCCTGCGGAAGGAACCCGACTCGACCTGCGGGTGAACGCCGAACGGGTTTTTACCCGACTCGACCCAGACTCCGTTTCCCTGCTGCGGCTTCGCCCTCCACCCTCGACCTTCGCTCTGGCTCGAGCATTAGCTTTCCAATGGTGGAATCAGCAAGGTGTTGATGTCCTTCTTTCTTTCCTTTATCGTCCATCGCACGTCCTCCTTTCGTATGTGCCTTTGCCCACACATTGCTTCCATGGGTGGGGCTTGACCCATATAAGGCCGACCCAGTAAACGCCCATAAAGCCTTGGTTACGACGTGGCATTTCCTCCTTTAACGTCGGCTTGCCACCACGGCCGGCCTATAAAACCTCCAGGCCAACACACGGCCATTTTTGGACGCGTTTATGCACGTCGCTCCTAAACGTCGCACGGTCACCATGATAACGTTGCATAGTAGCCGAACGATGTTTTCGTCCGTCGGCGCGCCCGTCTAACCTTCCGTCGTGGTTTTCGTCGTTCGTCGCATGTCCACCGAACGCTTCCAATGCCTTCCGTCATCGTCCTCGGCTCGTGGGTCTTACAGGGGCGGTTTCCGTCGCGGCGGGCGTATAATTGGACGGTGTCCATTGAGCAGGGACATGGAAACCTTACATTTCGCACAGTTGGGCGATTGTCGTCACGGCGGGGCGAGGAAAACTGTCACGCCCCTAGACCTTCGGTGACCTTTCAACCGTGCTATAGACGGGGTGCGGCACTACCGTACT
>CM076582.1:907697903-907700403 GCA_034641835.2 Pinus albicaulis
CACCAGAGTTTCCTCTGGCTTCGCCCTGCTCAGGCATAGTTCACCATCTTTCGGGTCCCAACAGGTGTGCTCGCACTCGAACCCTTCGCATAAGCTCAAGGTCGGTCGACGATGCCCCCCCCGCAAAGAGGGGATCTCGCCCGTCAGCTTCCTTGCGCCTCGCAGGTTTTCAAACCCGCCGACTCGCACACATGTTAGACTCCTTGGTCCGTGTTTCAAGACGGGCCGAATGGAAAGCCCGCCGACCAACACCACGAGCGCGCAGGTGCACACGGCCCGCCACAAGGGCGCGCGCTTCGTCCCTCGACCACCGCACCGGCAAACCGACAGGCGGTACTCCACCCGCGCTTGTGACGATGCAGCAGGCCGTGTTGGTTTGCACCTCAAGTCGAGCGGCGGACCAGCCTGAGCCGTTCCACATCCGACCGAGACGCATCGACAGCCTCCATCCGCTTCCCTCCCGGCAATTTCAAGCACTCTTTAACTCTCTTTTCAAAATCCTTTTCATCTTTCCCTCGCGGTACTTGTTCGCTATCGGTCTCTCGCCCGTATTTAGCCTTGGACGGAATTTACCACCCAATTAGGGCTGCATTCCCAAACAACCCGACTCGCCGACAACGCCTCGTGATGCGGCAGGGTCCCGGCCCGACGGGGCTGTCACCCTCTCAGGCGCCCCCTTCCAAGGGACTTGGCCGGGGTCCGCCGCTGAGGACGCTTCTACAGACTACAATTCAGGCGACGCTGCCACCCGATTTTCATGCTGGGCTCTTCCCGGTTCGCTCGCCGCTACTAGGGGAATCCTTGTAAGTTTCTTTTCCTCGGCTTAATTATATGCTTAAACTCAGCGGGTGTTCTCGCCTGAGCTGAGGTCGCAAGTTGGAGCTAAATCCGCCCTACCCAATGGGAGGACAAGAGAGAGCAAAGCAAGTTCCAGGGATGCCACAGAGAGCCCGCATCGGCTAACGCCGACTGCGCAACCAAGGGGACAAGATCACCGCTTGCCGACGCACGCCACGAAACATCGCCTGCCACATTTCAGCCAACCGCACCGCATTGGGCACGGACGACCACCTCCGCTGCTCCCTACCATATTGCAAGGAGCGCGTTTGATTGGGATGCGACGCCCAGACAGACGTGCCCTCGACGGAAGCCTCGGGCGCAAATTGCGTTCAAAAACTCGATGATTCACGGGATTCTGCAATTCACACTAAGTATCGCATTTCGCTACGTTCTTCATCGTAACAAGAGCCGAGATATCCGTTGCCGAGAGTCGTTTCCGTGTGTTACCAAAATATCGCACCCCCACGAGAAATGGCTAAAAGCCAACCCAACGTACGATGCGTCGCAACAAGCCCCCTTCCCCCTCGAGACAACCGCACTCCATAACACCCACTCACCAAAGGGAAGGGGCTCGAACAAGCAAGAAGAGCTGCTTTCCAAACCACATGCCTTTCAAAAAGGGTAGAATTGTAAAGAACGATGACCGAGAAGGACTAGGGTGGCCACCCTGAAAACTCGCACTTCTTTTTGTCCTTCACGAACATCAAGCCCACTACAACTCCCCCTTTTTTCTACGTAAAGACGGGGGTCGGAACGAGGAAAGTAAGAAAAACACATGAAAGAAAGAGAAACAAAATTGTCCACCCACTCGAAGGAGGAGGCCCAAACAGATAACAAACACTTCGCGAGCCCCGCGCCCTCGCAAAAGGGGGGGAATCGCGAGGAACGACAATCGGGAAGGACTAGGGTGGCCAACCCAGGAGCTCGCGCTGCCTTTCATCCTTCGCGAATGCCAATCCTCAACGATTCACCCTTTTCTCCGTAAAGCTAGGGGGCGAAAGGAGGAAGAGAAAAAAGCAACCCAAAAAGAGAAAAGAAAAAAGAGAACCAAAACATGGCCGAGGCTCAAACACAAAACAGGCTTTCAAGGCCCCGTGCCCTCGCAAAAAGGCGGGAACTGCACAGATCGACGACCGAGAAGGACTGGGCGGCCACCCCAGCAGGAACTCGCACTGCTTTTTCATCCTTCCGAAAACGTCAAAATCCACGGCAATCCCACCTTTTCTCCGTAAAGCTAGGGGGGAACAAAACGAATCACAAGGGGAGGCTCAAACACAGTACAAGATTTTCCAAGCCCTGTGCCTTGGCAAAAAAGGGGGGAACTGCAAGGAACGACGACCGAGAAGGACTAGGGTGGCCAACTCGGGAGCTTGCACTGCTTTTCATCCTTCTCCGACACCGACCCACAACAATTCTCGCTTTTCTCCGTAAAGCTGGGGACCGGAAGGGAAGAAAACGACGACAAGAAAGAAAGAAAAACCAAGCATTACCCACCATAACACTCGCGACAAAAAATCCAATTTGAGAGAAAGGGGGCCAAATTTCAAGCAACGCTAGCTAGAAAAACAGAGGGCCACCGCCGCGCGAGGGGACGTTGGCTTAACCAAAAAAAAGGAAAACAAGGCACCCGATCAAAAGCATCCCACGTTTTCGCACCCTT
>CM076582.1:907705403-907717903 GCA_034641835.2 Pinus albicaulis
TCGAAGGACGAGCATGGCCAACATTACCGCTCATGTGCTACCGAGTGGGGATGGAGAGAATGCGAATGTCGACAACCCTACAAATGACCCAAGGCCACTCTTCAGGCACACCCGACAAGCTACTCAATTACCAACCCACCTTTCACACGAAAATCCAACCCCTCCCCCCACCGAAAGGGGAGGAGGTGAACAATATAGCGAGGAGCCGATTTCACGAAGCCAACGAGACAAAAGCCCACCTCTCCAACCCACCGAAAAGGGAGGAGGTGAACAATATGGCGAAGAGCCAACATCGACGGAGCCAACGAGCGAGCAAGGGGCACGAGAGCGACATAGGCGACCGGCCAGTTGTCTCAAGGAGCCACACAGAGCGACCTCGTCCAACTCTGAGAACACAGAGCGGAAGGGTAACTCTTTTCACATATGCCCCCCAGGACAAGCATGGCCAACATTACCGCTCATGCGCTACCGAGTGGGGATGGAGAGAAGACGAGAGTCGACGACCCTACAAATGACCCAAGGCCACTCTTCAGGCACACACGAACAAGCAACTCAGTTACCAACCCACCTTTCACACGAAAATCCAACCCCTCCCCCCACCGAAAGGGGGAGGAGGTGAACAATATACCGAGGAGCCGATTTCACGAAGCCAACGAGACAAAAGCCCACCTCTACAACCCACCAAAAAGGGAGGAGGCGAAGAATATGGCGAAGAGCCAACATCGACGGAGCCAACGAGCGAGCAAGGGGCACGAGAGCGACATAGGCGACCGGCCAGTTGTCTCAAGGAGCCACACAGAGCGACCTCGTCCAACTCTGAGAACACGGAGCGGAAGGGTAACTCTTTTCACATATGCCTCCCAGGACAAGCATGGCCAACATTACCGCTCATGCGCTACCGAGTGGGGATGGAGAGAAGACGAGAGTCGACGACTCTACAAATGACCCAAGGCCACTCTTCAGGCACACCCGAACAAGCAACTCGGTTACCAACCCACCTTTCACACGAAAATCCAACCCCTCCCCCCACCGAAAGGGGAGGAGGTGAACAATATACCGAGGAGCCGATTTCACGAAGCCAACGAGACAAAAGCCCACCACCTCTCAACCCACCAAAAAGGGAGGAGGTGAACAATATGGCGAAGAGCCAACATCGACGGAGCCAACGGGCGAGCAAGGAGCGAAGGAGAGCGACATGGGCGACCCGGCCGCGTTGTCTCAAGGGAACCACACGCGGAGCGACCTCGTCCCACCACTACGAGAACACAGAGCGGAAGGGTAACTCTTTTCACACATGCCTCCCCCGGAAACAAACGCATGCCAACATTTCCCGCTCATGCGCTGCCGAGGTGGGGATGGAGGAAGACGAGAGTCGACGACCCTACAAATGCCCAGAGGCCACTCTTCGAGCACACCGGGACACGAGCAACTCGATTTTCACCACCACGCCGACGTCGGCCCCTCCCCCCCCACCCAAAAGGGAGGAGGGTGAACAATATAGCGAGGAGCCCGTTCCACAAGCCAGCCAGAGACAAAAAGCCCACCTCTCCCACCCACCCAAAAAGGGAGGAGGTGATAGTGCGACGAAGAGCCAACATCGGCGGAGCCCAGCGAGCGAGCAAGGGGGCACGAAAGCGACATGGGCGGCAAGCGGGTTGTCTCGAGGAGCCACACGGAGGCGACCTCATCCAACTGCGAAAACACAGAGCGGAAAGGGTAACTCTTTTCACATATGCCTCCCGGGGACAAGCATGGCCAACATTTGACGCTCATGCGCCCTCGAGGGGTGGGGATGGAGAAGAAGATGAGAGTCGGCGACCCTACGACGGCCAAGGCCACTCTTGAGCGCGAACAAACAACGGTTACCAACCTGCCCTGCGGCGTCAACCTCCCCCGCGAGCAAGCAAGCGGAGAAGAACAGCAGAAAAAGCCAAAACGCCGACAAAGCCAACGAAGCGACATATCTACGCGCTGATTTCAACAAAGCAAATGTGCAACCAAAGAGCCGCGAAGAAATTCTGGGGCGCGTTCAACAACGCCAACAAGCAGCGATCATCTCAAAAAACCTTTTAACCATTTACATCAAATGCTGAAAAACAGTGGACGAGAAGATTGTTCAGAAACATGCTGCACTCGAGGACAAGCATAACCAACATTACCGCTCATATGCTACAGGGTAGTGGAAGAAGAAATAAGCGACCTACAAATGACCCAAGGCCATTCTTGAGCTGGCGAGCAAAAACAACTCAATTACCATTACCTTTCGCCGCGAAAGAAAAAATCTGATAGCGCGCCTACGAGACAAAAGCGAAGGCGACGCCCGTACGAAGTACGCCCTCACCGAAGCGTGCAGGCCTTGGTCAGGCCTTTTTGTAAAGACAAAGCAGCAGCAGGCGGCAGACGTGCACAAGGCTTGCCGGTGATGTACCGATTAACAAATATGGCACGGTAGCCCCATAAGGCAAGCATGGCAAAACGGATGCCTGCAAACCGTAAGCAGCAGGCCGACGAACGCCCTCTGCAAGCGTAAATGACGAGCCGAACAAACGCCCTCACCGCAGGAGGCGACCACGTATTCGCCCACCCGAGCAGACGCACGCTTGAGCAAGCGGCAAAGCGAGCGCACGGCGTGCAGGCGAAAGCCGGTCACAACTTGCTGTCGGCCACGAGCGCCTCGGGCCTGGCGGCCGACGAGAAGCAGACGCCCTCGACCACGCCGAGCAGCGTATCCTGGTAGCGACCGCCGCGAAACCGAGCAGCGGATGCTCGCGGAGCAAGCAGCAACAAACGCCGGACGTGCAGCTTCCCGGGCGTGCTCTCCGCGTCGGCAAGCGCCCGGCCAGCGGCCGACGACGAGGCCGCCCTCCCCGGCGACGAACGCCCGTGAGGCGCACATGAGCAAGCAGCAGGCATGATCGCAAGCACCGGCCAGTCTGCTCGTCAACCGCGACGGCAAGCCGAGCCGGCGGCCCCGGCGAACGACCTCCACCGCGCCGCCGACGAGCGCCCTCGGCGGCAAGCGCCCACCGAGCAGGCGCCCTGCAACCGCGACAGCGCGCCCCACCGGCGAACGCTACATGGAGCAAGCCAACCGGCGAACGCCGAGCACGAATGCCGGCGGTCTGGCCGCCGTCGGCAAGTAGCCTCGAGCCGACCCTGTTCCGACAGGCGCGCTTCCTCGACCGCGACTACGACCGCCCTGGCTGGTGCCCAAGGCCGGCAGCAAGCAACGCCGGGCAGGCTGCTGGCTTCGGCGGTGCAACATCGTCGACCACCGAGCGCCTGGTCCATACCACGCGACGACGAGCCCTGCACCGACGCACGACCATGACGAGCGCCCTCACGGCCGTGCAATAACCACCCAAGCAGTATACATGGAGCAAGCAACTTAAGCAGCACGCCCAGGCGATGCCTATGGCTGGTAGTCCTGGCTGCTCGTCAACCGCGAGCGCCCTCGTAGGGCAAATGACGGGCGCCCCTCACCGCGCCCGCCGAGCAGGCGCGCGTGGCGACCAAGCGACACGGCTGACGGACGCCCTCACCATGCGCCCTGACGGACGCCCTGCCCGTGGCGACCGCGACAACGCCCACCGCTGATACGCCCCGGCAAGGCGAGCAACCAGCGAGCGCGAGCAGTACAAGCCCGGCGGTCTATGCGTCGACGAGCGCCGACCGGCGGCCAGGCAAGCCAGCAGGCGCCCTACGCCCGGCCCGCCCGCGACGAGCGCCATCGTCACCAGCGACCAGCGACTTACGGCTCTGACGGACGCCCTGCGCCGGCTGCGCCAACAAGCAGACGCCCTCACGAAGGCGGCGACGGCGGCCGAGCAGCGCGCACATGAGCAAGCGAGCGGCGCCGGTGATCACCCTGAGCACCCGGTCTGTGCTCGCATCGACGGCGCCCTACGGCGGCTGGCCGACCCGACACGACAAGGCGCCCTGCTGGCCATGCGACGATGTCGCCGTGCGCCGACAACGACCGGCAAAGCAGGCGCCCTCACCGACACGCCGAGCAGACGCCCTCGCCCGGCCAGCAGCAGCGAGCACGCCAGAACAAGCAGCAGCGGCCGCCGGTACTGGCTTGCCGGCGGTCCTGGCTGTAAATACGACGAGCGCCCTGGACAACGACGAGCAGAAGAAAACGAAGCAGGCCTTGCCGGCTCCCCTTACGAGCAGACCTCGCCCGGCGACGACGAAACGACCAGGCCGAGCAGACGCCCTCACCCCGAAACGAGCCGCCCCACCCACAGCCGACGACGACCCAGGCGGACGCCTCGCCCGGCTCCCCGAGCCGGCGGCCCGAAACCCGGCAGACGCCCGCTGGGAAGCGAAGCTGTCGCTGAGCGCCGGACCTGGTGCCCGAGGCGGTCACTGCTGCTGGGTGACACGGGCGCCCTGCGGGCAAACGTGACCCGACGAGCGGACGCCCTCGCCGCGGCACGCCCACCCGAACGGACGCCCTCGCCGACCACGTGGTGACCGGCGAACGGACGCCCCTGCGCGCACCGCGAACAGACCCCGCCTCGCCGGCGACCGAACATGACCCGACCCGAGCAGTTCGCCCTCACCCGAACGGACACCCTCACCCGGCACGACCGAACGACCCGACCCGAACGGACGCCCTCGTCGCGCGACCAGAACGACCCGACCCGAACGGACGCCCTCGCCCGGCACGGCGAACGACCCGACCCGAACAGACGCCCTCCTCGCCCGGCAGCACGACCGGAACGACCCGACCCGAACAGACGCCTCGCGGCACGCCGACCCGAACAGACGCCTCGCCAGCGCTTTGACCGAACGACCGGCCCGGGCAGATGCGCCCTCCCGCTGAAGAACGGACGCCCTCACCCGGCACGTGAACGACCCGACTTGAACGGACGCCCTCGCCCCGGCACGACGGGTGACCCGACCCGAACGAGACCGCCTCGCCCGGCACGACCGAACGACCCGACCCGAACGGACACCCTCGCCCAGCACGGCCGAACGACCCGACCCGAACGGACGCCTCCGCGAACAGACGCCTCACCCAGCACGTGAACAGCCCGACCCGAACGGACGGCCTCGCCGGGATGACCGAACGACCCGGCCAAACGGACGCCCTTGCCCGGCACGACGAACGACCGGCCAGACGGACGCCCGCCAGAACAAACGGCAAACGGGCCGCCAACGGACGTACTGGGCTACAGGCGATCCCCAACAAAGAACGGCGGGCGCCCTCGAGCCAGCGACCGAGCCGACCCGAACGGACGCCCTCGCCGCACGCCCACCAGACGGACGCCCTCGCGGCACGGCGAACAGCCGGTGAACAGACGCCTCTCCCCGAACAGACGCCTCACCGAACGGACGCCATCACCGGCGTCTGGACGACCAACCCAGGTGGACGCCCTCGCCACGGCACGACCGAACGACCACGACCCGAACGGACGCCGCGAAACGGGCAACAGGCGCCGGGCCGCCGGACGTGCACAAAACCTGGGCGGTCTATTGTGCGTTTGACGAACGCCTGAAATGAGCAAGCCAACCAACGACGAACAGACGCCCCTCGCAGCGCACCCGCGAACAGACGCCCTCGCCCGGCACGACAAAACGACCGACCCGAACGGACGCCTCACCCAAACAGACGCCCTCACCCAGCAGCACGACCGAACGACCCGAGCAGAACAGGACGCCCTCGCCAGCGACAAACGACGGGCAAGACGAACAGCACCGCGCGACACCGGCAAAACGACCGACCCGAACGGACGCCAGGAGAAGTGGCCAGCAAGCAGACGCCGGAACAGTACGAGCACAAAGGCGGTCCACAACTGCTCCGGTGCTTCGCGACGCCCTCCGGGCCAAACGACCGGCCAGCCAGCCGGACACCCTCGCCGCTCTGAACTGGACGCCTGCTGTATTGACCAAACAAACCGGAGCCGGACGCCCTCACCGTGCGCCCACCGGAGCCGACGAGCGAACGGACGCCTCCCACAGCGCCACTGACCGGCCGTGCGAGCAGACTGACCTCACCGGCCACCTCCACGGGCCGACCCGACCGACGGTTCCACTCACCGCTACGCCCACAGGCAGGCAGGCCAGGCCGGGCAGACGCCCTCTTCAGCGCCCTTGCAACCCAGGCAGCGGGCACGGGCGACCAGGGCGGCCTCGGCCCAAACGACCGAGCAGAGCCGGCGGACGCCCGCCCAGGGCCAGCGACCCCGAACGGGCCTTCGCACCGCCCACGACGAACGACCCGACCGGCCAGGCGCCCTCACCGCCCACGACCGAACGGCCCGAAGCCGACGGACGCCCTCACCAACAATGAGCACGGCCGCGACAGACGCCGCGGGACCAGCGACAAGCAGGCCGCCACGGACGTGCCTGAGCACGGGGGCGGTCTGTTGCTCGTCCCGGAGAGCACGGGCGCCCTCCCGGGCCAGCAACCGGGCGCCGGACAGACGCCTCCCCGCCGGGGCCCCCGACCGCCGGCCGGGCGGGGCCCCCGCGGGGCGCGCGCCCGAACGGGTGGCGGGCGTGCCGGGCGCGGCGGTTCGCTCCTTCGTGCGTCGGGCGGCCTGTTGCGCGGCTGCGACCGAACGCCTTTGGCCGGGCCGCCTCCCCCGGCGCGCCGGGCACGCCCGAACGCGCGTTTGGCGGGGCGAAGTCGGGTGACCCAAACTGGCTGTTTGTCTCTGCCTGACTGCACTACGGTCTGAGAAGCCATTCGAGGCCGTGGGGTGAGTGTGAGTGCCGTAAATTGCAGAATGTGCGTATTGACGGAACGCATCTAACCGTACAGTTGGGAAGTGGATTGGACACACAGGGAGCTAGAACGGTCTAAGCAGATGTAAGCTGATT
This sequence comes from Pinus albicaulis, assembly GCA_034641835.2. NCBI lineage: Eukaryota > Viridiplantae > Streptophyta > Pinopsida > Pinales > Pinaceae > Pinus > Pinus albicaulis. The sequence continues at coordinate 907,712,238 of CM076582.1, forward strand.
TGGTGGTGGCAGCCTGGGGTGCAGGATATTCCAAGGTGAGTGCAGTGATTGTAAATGATTGTTGTAAGCTAGTTTGATGGTTGAAAAGCAAACTTAGAGCTTGGTCAAAAAGGCTAACTTGCCTTGCCAGAGGGAAGCGAGCGACCATGCGGATTGGAACTTATTATTTCATATTTATCATTATTAACGAGGGAATTGCCCCTCCCTTGTATGTACGACATACTTGTGGAGTTGATAATGATGTTTATGTTTATTCGCATATCGAAGAGAACCTTTTGGTTAATAACTAACAAGTGTTGCTAAAGGCGTAGTCTGTATACTTCGAGTATTTGGAAAAAAGAAAAAAGTACGGTAGTGCCGCACCCCGTCTATAGCGTGGTTGAAAGACACGAAGAGTATAGGGCGTGACAACTCGGCGCACGAGGGCGGTCACCAACTTAACGATGCCCGATGCGGCCTCCCTCACACGACGGCCGACCGAACGCGTTTCCTTGGGGGTGCCCTCACAGCGCGCGGCACGGCACCGCCTAACGAAGGCACGAAAGGGACAAGCGGCAATCGGGTCGCACGGACGTGCCCCCAAGGCACGGGCGGTCACTGGCACACGAGCTTTTTATGCGGCCTCCCTCACCGACCCGGCCGAGCACGTTTCGCTCGGGCGCCCTCACACGGCACGACCGGGGCCCCGCCCGAACGCAGGCATCGAGGGAGACGGGTAGCGCGGGTCGCGCGAACGTATGCGCAAGGCACACGGCCGGTCACAACTTAGCATTTTTGTGCGGCTCCCCTCGCTTGCGGCACGACCCGGGCCACGACCGCCCGAGCGAGAAGGCACAGGAGCAAATCGAGAGCGGCCGCGCGAACGTGCACAAGGCACGCGGGCGGTCTGCAGCTCGCTGTACGGCCGCCCTCGCCGGCCCCTGACCCGAACGCGTTTCCTTGGGCGCCCTCACGCGACCCGACCCGACCGAACACGTTTCCCTGCACGAAGGTATGCATCCCATAGTGCATCAAAATCAAGACTAGTCTCGATCTCAGTTCCTCAGTGAACCAGATACTGCAAGATCATTGTAGTATGAAGCCTCCAATGAATGAAACTCCATCATGAACTCCCACGCATCATCCTATCCAAAGCGTTGGCAAGCATACTTGTATTACCCACGAGTGCCACCACAAGTTGTTCTCACCCTGCAAGTCATATGAATGTGCTCGTAGGCTGCTCATCCAAACAATGTCTTGTTACTCAAAGTGAACAATGTCCATCAGCCCATCTATAAAAGATCTCCATGTAGCACCAAAAATCGACCATGCTTAGCATATTCCTTCTTGACACTACTCCATGATGCTCATAAGTGGGCACCCAGTAAGTGCACCTGCATAATGTCTCCACATAATGTCCTGCCATGCCCTCGTGTCAATGTACATGAATTTGGTTTCCCATGTGTCCATCAAGAGTAGACTCGCCTCAACCCTAGTCACCATCATGTGTATAGTGTTCAGGTTAATTGCCCTCGGTCACTTCTGCCATCATCAACATGGGTACTTCCTCCAAGGCTTCTCCCCTGCTAAAGGTGCACCAAGATTTCCTTCTTGGTTGTAAGCCATGAAGAAGTCTACCCAGACAATGTGCCCTACCACCAAGGCAGTCCATGAGTCATGCCGAGGACCTAGCCAATTTCTATGTGGCTAAGCATGACCCGTATCTATCACAAAGATCATCAAGTTCAACCCTTTTCATGGGAATTTGAACCTACTAGAGCGAGGTCACAAATTTCCCTATCAAGGCCTACAACAAGAAATGCTTCCCTTGCTTCTCCAATGTACAAGGTTCCATCATAGTCATCCGAGGAAAGGTCCTCCATGGTATTGGAAAAGAAGTCATCTTCTTTCCCATCCCTGCATACGGTCCATCTCCCAGATGCTCAATTGAAACACGAGCCATGTCTTCATGAAGAATCTCTAAGCGAGTGTCCTCGGTCCTCATCAATGTCTGCAATGCTTCCGATCCTGGTACCGCCTGCTCATAAAGTTCCTCCTCGATCATTGTCACTTCTGCAAAATTTTCATGTGGTTCATCCCCCAATGCATGCAATGTGCTTGGTCCAGGTTCAACTTGTTCCACGAGTTCTTCCTCGATCATATCCGCATCCTCAACATCCTCCCCAGAATCATCCATCACCGATGCTTGCGATGTGCTTGGGCCTGGTCCAACCTGTTCATCAAGTTCGTCCTCGACTTCTACCACATCTGCAACATCCTTGTGAGAATCATCCACCATCAATGCTTGTAATGTGCTTGGTCCTAGTCCAACTTGTTCATCTACTTCTTCCTTGACTTCAATCACATCTACAACATCCTTTTGTTCGGCCACAGTGGGCTTCATGCCACCATGCTTCATCTTTCCAAGGTCTCTAAGCTTGAGAAGCTTATCAAGTAACCTCCTTCACTCTTCTTCCACCTTTTCCATTTCTGCTCGGAGAATTCTCACTTTCTTCATAAGTCAAAACATTTCATCTTTTCTCATGCCAGATGTCCTCCTCTTGCACAATGTATCAATGGTCCTACTCGCCTCATCAAACTCCTTTTCCAATTCCTTCGACTTCTCTTTAATTTCTTTGAAGTTCATTTCCAATGAAACAAACTCATCCATCAAGCTTTAATACCACCTGCAACACTGTAACGGTATCCCTGCTCAATAATAATAATAAAAAAGCCACAAAAATGTAGCTCTGATACCAACTGTCACGCACTTATACCTGTGGTAGTCTCCCAACCACTCTATAGACGGGTGCGGCACTACCTTATTTTTCTCTTTTCAAATACTCAATAAGTAGGCTACGCCTAACTCAACACTTGTTTAATTAATCTTCCAAAGTGCTCCTATGCGGAAATAAAAAAACAATAAACATCAATATCAAACCACATGAACGCCCATACATTCAAGAGAGGGGAAAATCCCGTTAATAAGTCTGCCCAATATTATGCTTCAATAAATATTTACAATCTGCAATAACTATACAACCAAGCCTCCATAAACCATTTATGCTTCTTGCCAAATGTGCTTGTACCTGGTTCTAGCCTTAACAGCTTCCCAACAGTGAAAAAAATCCAAAGGAACCCCAAAATTCCCTTTCAGAACATGTTTCTGAAGTCTGCGTGAATTCTGGTTCGAGTGGGTCGCTCGAGTCACAGACGCCCTTGGCACCCTGAACGCGTTTCCGCACGCGGGTCACCAGGGTCACGGTCTGTACGCATTTTCTGAACGTGTTCGACCCGACCCAACCCAACCCTACTGAATGAACTCCGTGCCTTCAAACACTGTTCCGCACGTCCGGAACACGGGCGCGCTGCACGAACCCGACTCGACCTGAACGCGCCCGCCCTGAACACTGTTCTGCACGCGTCCTGTGGAAGGATCCCGACTCGACCATGCACTAAAAACTGAACCGCACGCGCCCTGCGGAAGGAACCCGACTCGACCTACGGGTGAACACCGAATGGGTTTTTACCCGACTCGACCCAGACTCCGTTTCCCTGCTGCGGCTTCGCCCTCCACCCTCGACCTTCACTCTGGCTCGAGCATTAGCTTGCCAATGGTGGAATCAGCAAGATGTTGATGTCCTTATTTCTTTCCTTTATCATCCATTGCATGTCCTCCTTTCGTATGTGCCTTTGCCCACACATTGCTTCCATGGGTGGGGCTTGACCCATATAAGGCCGACCCAGTAAACGCTCATAAAGCCTTGGTTACGACATGGCATTTCCTCCTTAACATCGGCTTGCCACCACAGTCGGCCTATAAAACCTCCAAGCCAACACACAACCATTTTTGGACGCGTTTATGCACGTCACTCCTAAACTTCGCACGGTCACCATGATAACGTTGCATAGTAGCCGAATGATGTTTTCATCCGTCGGCGCGCCCGTCTAACCTTTTGTCATCGTTTTCGTCGTTCGTCGCATGTCCACCGAATGCTTCCAATGCCTTCCATCCTCTTCCTCGGCTCGTGGGTCTTACAGGGGTGGTTTCCATCGCGGCGGGCGTATAATTGGACGGTGTCCATTGAGCAGGGACATGGAAACCTTACATTTCGCACAGTTGGGCGGCTGTCATCACGGAAGGGCGAGGAAACCTGTCACGCCCCTAGAACTTCGGTGACCTTTCAACCGTGCTATAGACGGGGTGTGGCACTACCGTACTTCTCTTTTTCGTAATACTCAAGTATGTAGACTACGCCTTTAGCAACACTTGTTAAAATAGTTAATCAAATGTTCTTTCAATGTGCAGAAAACATAAACATCATCATCACATCCACAGTGTACGCCCATACATACAAAGGAGGGGAAACTCCCAGTTAATAATGGGTCTGCCCGATAATATGTTTCATAAATACGAAATAGAGTATAAGTTCCAATCCAGCAAAAGACCCCCTTTGCTCTTTGGCAGGACAAGTCACTTTTTGTCCAAGCTTACAATGCTTGACAATCATTAACTAACCCACAACAATCGTTTACAGCGCTAGAATTCACCTTGGGAATATCCTGCATAAAACTGCCCAAGTGCTGCCGGGTCACTTGGGTCGGCACTGCAAATGATTTCAGACCTCCCCGCGAGCTCTCTGTCTATCCAATCCGCTCCCCCAGCTATGTGGTTAGCTCCGTCCCATCAAAATGCACATGATTCAACTTTTTGCACTCAATTCCGATTCACGATGCCTTTAGAACGACCTCTGAACTGAAGCTCGGATCGTGCGGACGCCCTGCCCGACCCAACCTTGCACTGCAGATGCCCTGCAGAGAAGTTCCGCATGCCCTGCATGTCTGTCGCATGAATTGACCTGCGTGCTACATGACTCGACCCGTCCTGTGGTGCAGATGCCCTGTGGAGGAATTCCGCACGCCCTGCATGTCAACAACCTGATTCGACCCGCACTCGCCCTGCGTTTACCGCCGCCGTGTTTCCTTCACCAACGAGCTGTTGGCTTAGCTCGTGGTGCTCCAATGCGCTCACACTCAGATGCTTGCTTGATCGTTGGTTGGATGACTTCTCCATCATCTGCACGCTATATTAATACGCGTATCATGTGCATGTCGCGGGTCACTCGGTCGACCCGAGACGACCCCCATCGTTCAGCTGTTCGCCCACTCGTGTAGCGTCGGCCGCTCAACTCATGCGTCGGTTCTATGACTCCGGCTATGCTGTGACGTTTCGCCTGTAACGTCGCTTTTTCCAATGCCACCGCTGGCTATGTGTGATGCGCCCATGCCGCTCGCCACCACACACTCGCGCCCATGCGGTTACTGTGCGACGGCTCGCCCGTAGCGTCGCACGACGCCCGAATGCCCGACGGGCGCGCCCGTTACCACAAACGCGCCTCATGAAGTCTTGGGGCCTTACAAAACCAAACCTTCCCCACATTTGGATGGCTTCCACCATGACGAGGTGTGGAATCCCCAAGTTCTGGAGATGGACTAGGGGAGTGGTTTCCGTCGCGCCGCGAAATGGGAGCCCCAAGTTCGCCAGGCTTGGGCAGTTCTTCACCGTGTCGCGTGACGAAAACCACGAGTTCGATAAACTTGGGCGATTACGGTCATGCCGCAACATGGAAACCCAAGTTCCCCTCACCAAGGGCGCGGTTTTCATCGGGGCGGGAGATGGAAACCGC
>CM076582.1:907722903-907737903 GCA_034641835.2 Pinus albicaulis
CTTTCCAAACCCCGTGCCTTTTCAAAAAGGGTAGAATTGTAAAGAACGATGACCGAGAAGGACTAGGGTGGCCACCCTGAAACTCGCACTTCTTTTCATCCTTCACGAACATCAAGCCCACTACAACTCCCCCTTTTTTCTCTGTAAAGATGGGGGTCGAAACGAGGAAAGTAAGAAAAACACATGAAAGAAAGAGAAACAAAATTGTCCACCCAGTCAAAGGAGGAGGCCCAAACAGATAACAAACACTTCGTGAGCCCCGCGCCCTCGCAAAAGGGGGGGAATCGCAAGGAACGACAATCGGGAAGGACTAGGGTGGCAAACCCAGGAGCTCACACTGCCTTTCATCCTTCGCTAATGCCAATCCTCAACGATTCACCCTTTTCTCCCTAAAGCTAGGGGCCAAAAGGAGGAAGAGAAAAAAGCAACCCAATAAGAGAAAATAAAAAAGAGAACCGAAACATGGCCGAGGCTCAAACACAAAACAAGCTTTCAAGGCCCCGTGCCCTCGCAAAAAGGCGGGAACTACACAGATCGACGACTGAGAAGGACTAGGGCGGCCACCCCAGCAGGAACTTGCACTGCTTTTTCATCCTTTCGAAAACGTCAAAATCCACGGCAATCCCACCTTTTCTCTGTAAAGCTAGGGGGAACAAAACGAATCACAAGAGGAGGCTCAAACACAGTACAAGATTTTCCAAGCCCTGTGCCTTAGAAAAAAAGGGGAGAACTGCAAGGAATGACGACCGAGAAGGACTAGGGTGGCTAACCCAGGAGTTTGCACTGCTTTTCATTCTTCTTTGACACCGACCCACAACAACTCTCTCTTTTCTCCATAAAGCAGGGGACCGGAAGGGAAGAAAATGACGACAGGAAAGAAAGAAAAACCAAGAATTACCCACCATAACACTCGCGACAAAAATCCAATTTGAGAGAAAGGGGGCCAAATTTCAAGCAACGCTAGCTAGAAAAATAGAGGGCCACCACCGTGCGAGGGGACGTTGGCTTAACCAAAAAGAAGGAAAACAAGGCACCCAATCAAAAGCATCCCACGTTTTCGCACCCTTCCACATACTACATTGCGACGCAACATCCTTTCTATCTACACGACATAACAAGCGGCAATCAAACAACCAAGCAGAGACAAGCCACAACCTAAACTTGACCACTAGAAAAGCTGAGGGCCCCGACGAGACAAGTGCCTAGAGCACATTACTACTGAGAGGTAAACGACCCCCCAACCCACACAATGCTTCAGACAAAAAATGCACTAATAGAAAACCCACCCCGCTATTGCACCCCTCCGTGTACAGGACACCTGAAAACCTTTCCAGCCAAAAATTCAAGGGGGCCCAAACAACCGAAACTCCAAAGAGGAGTTATCGCAGGCTGACACTCAATGCTGGATAAAGCCCAGGGCCACAAATACGCCGGCGGTGCAACGTCACACCTTAAAAAGAGGGAAGCCCCCAAAGTGCACACCACAACGCTATTGCAACAATCGACACATCCAAGAAATGACCAAGTCGCACAAAAAAACCCACAATCCAAATGGTGAGGACTAGGACATAACCTGCTTCCTACTTTTCCTTGGAAGGGGGAGTGGCTCAAGAAAGGATGAGGAATTCCCTCAACACCAAAGGGGGACGAGAAAAGAATGCTACCTCGTGCCCATTGATGAGGAAAATTGCATTGATGGAGCTCAAACCAAGGGAGGGCTATTTCATTACCTAGACCCAACCCTTCCGCGAGGGTATGTCAAGGAACAGTCGAGAGGACTAGGGTGGCCAGCCCAATGGATTGCTCCGCTCTTCATCCATCCCATAGTTGACCCCACCCCGACATTTTCCCCTCGCGAAAGGGTTGAGGTAGGAAGCACACGCGCAACCACTCCCTAGACCCAACCACCAACAAAAAGGCTCACCCAAGAAAACACATAAACCACCACCGCCGCCTTTTGGAGAGAACCAACTATGGAGGCCCACATCTTCCAAAGAACAGAGGATCGAGCACCGCCGCTACGAATGAGTCTAGATTTTTCCATCATGTTTCCCAAGCACCTCGATTGCAGCAACCATGCCCCGCTGAACGGACTGTTGGAGAGGGGGCTCCTGAGCAACGAACTTCCGAACCCCATACAAAAAACACATTAGGGGAAATAATAACAAAGGATGGGACAAGCACAAGCATCGCTTTCAAGTACATGAAACAACAAACGTGAACTCAAGATAGGCAAATAAAAATGTTGCGAGTCTCTTTCGCAAGAGGCACCACCTCGAGAAAGCATCAAACCCGCTCACCTAGAGACACACCACACGTTCCTAGATTACATACAATCGAAACCCACACACAACCCAAATGAAAAAACAAAACCCTGCTATCAATGATCCTACGCAGGTTCACCTACGGTAACCTTGTTACAACTTCTCCTTCCTCTAAATGATAAGGTTCAATGAACTTCTCACGACACCGACAGCGGCGAACCACCGTCGTCGACGCAATCTGAACACTTCACCGGATCATTCAATCGGTAGGAGAGACGGGCGGTGTGTACAAAGGGCAGGGACGTAGTCAACATGAGTTGATGACACGTGCTTACTAGGAATTCCTCATTGAAGACCAATAATTGCAATGGTCTATCCCCATCACGATGCAATTTGAGAAGATTTCCTGATGCTCTTGAACCAGGAAGAAAAACTCGTTGGCTGCATCAGTGTAGTGCGCATGTGGCCCAGAACATCTAAGGGCATCAAAGACCTGTTATTTCCTCAAACTTCCATGGCCTAAACGGCCATAGTCCCTCTAAGAAGCTGGCCACGAAGGGGAACCTTCGCGTAGCTAGTAAGCAGGCTGAGGTCTTGTTCATTATTGGAATTAACCAGACAAATCGCTCCACCAACTAAGAATGGCCATGCACCACCACCCATAGAATCAAGAAAGAGCTCTCAATCTGTCAATCCTTACTATGTCTGGACCTGGTAAGTTTCCCCGTGTTGAGTCAAATTAAGCCACACGCTCCACTCCTGGTGGTGCCCTTCCGTCAATTCCTTTAAGTTTTAGCCTTGCGACCATACTCCCCCTCGAACCCAAACACTCTGATTTCTCAGAAGGTGCTGGCCGAGTCATTAGAGCAACATCCGTCGATCCCTGGTCGGCATCATTTATGGTTGAGACTAGGATGGTATCTGATTGTCTTCGAGCCCCCAACTTTCGTTCATCCTTGGCAAATGATTTCGCAGTGGTCCGTCTTTCATAAATCCAAGAATTTCACCTCTGACAATGAAATACGAATGCCCCCGACAGTCCCTATTAAGCATTACTCTGGTCCCAAAGGCCAACACAATAGGACCAGACTCCTATCACGTTATCCCATGCTAATGTATTCAGAGCATAAGCTTGCTTTGAGCACTCTAATTTTTTCAAAGTAACAGCACCGGAGCTGCGACCCAGCCAGTTAAGGATAGGAGCACGCCGCCAACAAAAGGGATGGAAGGGCAGGTGCACACCGAGTAGGCGGACCGACCTTTACGACCCAAGATCCAAATACGAGATTTTTAACTGTAACAAATTAAATATACGCTATTGGAGCTGGAATTACCACGGCTGCTGGCACCAGACTTTCCCTCCAATGGATCCTCGTTAAGGGATTTAGATTGTACTCATTCCAATTACCAGAATCGATGAGCCCAGTATTGTTATTTATTGTCACTACCTCCCCATGTTAGGATTGGGTAATTTGCACGCTTGCTGCCTTCCTTGGATGTGGTAGCCATTTCTTAGGCTCCCTCTCCGGAATCGAACCCTAATTCTCCATCACCCGTCACCACCATGGTAGGCCTCTATCCTACCATCGAAATTTGATATGGTAGAAATTTGAATGAAGCATCGCCAGCACAAGGGCTGTGCGATCCGTCGAGTTATCATGATTCATTGGAGAAGCGTGCAAGCTCGCGCCGACCTTTTATCTAAAAAATGCATCCCTTCCAAAGAGTCGGGACTTGGTGCATGTATTAGCTCTAGAATTACTACGGTTATCCGAGTAGTATGGTACCATCAAAAAAAATATAACTGATTTAATGAGCCATCCGCAGTTTTATAGTCTGAATTAGCTCATACTTAGACATGCATGGCTTAATCTTTGAGACAAGCATATGACTACTGGCAGGATCAAACAGGTAGCACCCTCCCACTTCAAAGGGCATTCAAAGTTCTCTCTTATAGAGAGCCAACCTGAACACCCATCAAGTCAAGAAGAGGTCAACATATCATGTAAAGCTCTTACACCTTGCACCTCTTGCATCCACAAGAAGGGATTAGAGACCACACACACTACATGCCAAGGACATGCAAGACATCAAACATAATGGACGATGGATGGAAGATCCACAAAGCGAAAAAATGGGTCAACCCGCCGAGTCACATTGCACCGAGTCTGCCTAGGAGTTGGTAACCACCCCCCAACCAGCAAGGATGGAAAAAGCCTTATCACCCACGACAGCCACAGTGAATGGACAAAGGGGAGAAAATAGAAACAGGACTCTCTTAGAAATTCCCCCCAAACCCTCCCCGCCTCGCACCAAGGCCACCTAGGAGTCCACTCCGACAGCGGCAATAGTGGACCTTGAGCGCCTGTGGCAACCCCGATGCAAAGGAAAACAAATGGAGAATGACCAACCGCACAATCTCTCTCTCTCTATCTATCTCAAACGCCTCCCAACCATCCCCGCCCCGCACCTAGGCCACCTAGGAGTCCACCCGAATAGCAACAAGGATGGACCTCGATCACTCGATCGCTTGCGGCAACCTCGATGTGAAAGCAAAGTAATTAAATAAAGGGAGAACAACCGACCCCACGGCGTCTCTTAAAATTTCCCTGCAACCCTTCTCGCCCAGCAGCGAGGCCACCTAGGAGTCCACCCGGACAACAGCAACAGCGGACCTCGATCACTTGATCGCCTGCGGCAACCTCACTGCAAAGGAAAAAGAAGGAAGTATAAGGAGAATGACCAAGTCGACAACCTCTATTAGAAATGCCACCCCAACCCTCCCCACCCCGCACCGAGACCACCTAAGAGTCCACCCAGACAGTAGCAACGGTGGACCTCGATCGCTTGATCACCTGGGGCAACCTCGATGCGAAGGCAGAGGAAGAAAATAAATGCATATCAAGAGGCTCGCTACAAAAGGCATGAACATATCCAAACAGGAGGAGGGATTAGGCAGCCTCGCACCCCACACACCCTGCATACAAGAAACCTGGGAGATTACCCCACCGACTTACCAACTGGACAATGAAAACTTCTCACCTGCAGCCACCTCCACACAGAGGAGGGAGGTTGAAGTGTTCCACCTTGAATTCCTCCTTCCAGATATAGCCCCCGCCATCAACGTAGCAAGCCTCATCCCTGTTGGGGCACAATCTCATGAGCGATCAACAAAACAAGAAATTCCCATCACCTTGTGTCTCAAAATTCCAAGCCGCATAATCCTACGATGAACGCAAGATGCAAGGAAAAACCCGACCACTCGAGCAAACATATGGGCCACCACATCTATCAAGACCTCAAAGCCAACGCAGGGACAAATGACGTGCACTCTGAAAGGAATTCCAAACCTTAATTTTACAACAAGGATAACCCCGCTCCTCACATCGCCCAATGGAAAAAGCAAGCAAGAGGGGCAGCTTACAGCCAAAACCCCTCCACATTCCTCTTAAACGTATGCATCTCAGCCCACAGTGTTGACATAGAAAGAGTACAAGCACAAGAAACCGGCACCATAAAGAGCCAAACAATGAAGAGGACAGTCGTCTCAAGGAGCCACACACAAAAATCCATCCAATTCCGAGAACACGGAGCGAAGGGGGAATTGTTCACATATGCCTCCAAGGACGAGCATGGCCAACATTACCGCTCATGTGCTACCGAGTGGGGATGGAGAGAATGCGAATGTCGACCACCCTACAAATGATCCAAGGCCACTCTTCAGGCACACCCGACAAGCTACTCAATTACCAACCCACCTTTCACACGAAAATCCAACCCCTCCCCCCACCGAAAGGGGGAGGAGGTGAACAATATAGCGAGGAGCCGATTTCACGAAGCCAACGAGACAAAAGCCCACCTCTCCAACCCACCAAAAATGGAGGAGGTGAAGAATATGGCGAAGAGCCAACATCGACCGAGCCAACGAGCGAGCAAGGGGCACGAGAGCGACATAGGCGACCGGCCAGTTGTCTCAAGGAGCCACACAGAGCGACCTCGTCCACCTCTGAGAACACAGAGCGGAAGGGTAACTCTTTCACATATGCCTCCCAGGACAAGCATGGCCAACATTACCGCTCATGCGCTACCGAGTGGGGATGGAGAGAAGACGAGAGTCGACGACCCTACAAATGACCCAAGGCCACTCTTCAGGCACACCCGAACAAGCAACTCAGTTACCAACCCACCTTTCACACAAAAATCCAACCCCTCCCCCCACCAAAAGGGGAGGAGGTGAACAATATAGCGAGGAGCCGATTTCACGAAGCCAACGAGACAAAATCCCACCTCTCCAACCCACCAAAAAGGGAGGAGGTGAACAATATAGCGAAGAGCCAACATCGACGGAGCCAACGAACGAGCAAGGGGCACGAGAGTGACATAGGCAACAGGCCAGTTGTCTCAAGGAGCCACACATAGCGACCTCAACCAACTCTGAGAACACAGAGAGAAAGGGTAACTCTTTTCAAATATGCCTCCCAGGACAAGCATGGCCAACATTACCGCTCATGTGCTACCGAGTGGGGATGGAGAGAATATGAATGTCGACCACCCTAAAAATGACCCAAGGCCATTCTTCAGGCACACCCAAACAAGCAACTCAATTACCAACCCACCTTTCATACGAAAATCCAACCCCTCCCCCCACCAAAAGGGGAGGAGGTGAACAATATAGTGAGGAGCTGATTTCACAAAGCCAACGAGACAAAAGCACACCTCTCCAACCCACCAAAAAGGGAGGAGGTGAACAATATAGTGAAGAGCCAACATCGACGGACCCAACGAGTGAGCAAGGGGCACGAGAGCGACATAGGTGACCGGCTAGTTGTCTCAAGAAGCCACACAGAGCGACCTCATCCAAATTTCAGAACACAGAGTGAAAGGGTAACTCTTTTCACATATGCCTCCCAGGACAAGCATGGCCAACATTACCGCTCATGTGCTACCGAATGGGGATGGAGAGAAGACGAGATTCGATGACCCTACAAATGACCCAAGGCCACTCTTCAGGCACACCCGAACAAACAACTCAGTTACCAACCCACCTTTCACACGAAAATCCAACCCCTCCCCCCACAAGTAAGCAAAAAGGGAGGAGAAGAATAATATAGCGAAGAGCCGACATCAACGGAGCCAATGAGCGACATAGCAAAACACTGATTTCAATAGAGCAAACGTGTGACCAAGGGGCACGGGAGAGAGTTACCGGAGAGCCTATTTCAACAAAGCCAACAGGCGGCCAGTCATCTCAAGGAGCCACACACAACAACCCCATCCAAATGCTAGAAAACAGAGGGGACGGGAGAGATTGTTCAAACATGCCTCCAAGGACGAGCATGGCCAACATTACCGCTCATATGCTACCGAGTGGTGATGGAGAGAAGAAAGTTGACGACCCTAAAAATGACCCAAGGCCATTCTTTAGGCACAACCGAACAAAAAAACTCAATTACCAACCCACATTTCACACGAAAAGCAAATCTGATAAGCGCACCCTTGGACAAAACAGGGCGACCCGAATGCCCTCGTCCGTCTGCCCTCATCCGGGGCGACACGGAGCGCCCGCCCGAATGGACGCACATGGGAGCAAACGGCAAACGGGCCACCTGGACGTGCATATGGCACCTGGGTGGTCACAACTTAGCAAATATGGCACGGGCGCCCTCGGGCCAAACGACCCGACCCGAACGGACGACCTCACCCGGCATGACCAAACGACCCGACCCGAACGGATGCCCTCACGCGGCAGACATGGCGCGCCAATCCGAACGGACGCACATGGGAGAAAATGGAAAACGGGCCGCCCGGATGTGCACAAGGCACCCGGGCAGTCACAACTTAGCAAATCTGACACGGGCACCCTCAGGCCAAACGACCCAACCTGAACGGATGCCCTCACCTGGCACGCCCACCCGAACGAACGCCATCACCCGTTGCGACACGACACGCCCGACCCAAACGGACGCACATGGGAGAAAATGGCAAACGGACTGCCCGGACGTGCACAAGGTACCCGGGCGGTCACAACTTAGCAAATCTGACACGGGTGCCCTTGGGCTAAATGATCCAACCCGAACAGACGACCTCACCCGGCACGACCAAACTACCCGACCCGAACGGACACCCTCACCCGGTACGACACGGCGCGCCCACCCGAACGGACGCACATGGGAGCAAATGGAAAACGGGTCGCCCGGACGTGCACAAGGCACCCGGGCGATCACAACTTAGCAAATCTGACACGGGCGCCCTCGGGCCAAACGACCCGACCCGAACGGACGCCCTCACCCAGCACGACACAGCGCGCCCACCCGAACGGACGCACATGGGTTTAAAGGGCAAACGGGCCGCCCGGACGTGCACAAGGCACTCGGGCGGTCACAACTTAGCAAATCTGACATGGGTGCCCTCGGGCCAAACCACCCGACCCGAACAGACGACCTCACCCAGCACGACCAAACGACCCGACCCGAATGGACGCCCTCACCCGGCACGACCAAACGACCCGACCCGAATGGACGCACATGGGAGCAAATGGCAAAGGGCCTCCCGGACGTGCACAAGGCACCCGGGCGGTCACAACTTAGCAAATCTGACGCGGGCGCCCTCGGACCAAACGACCCGACCCGAATGGACGCCCTCACCCGGCACGACCAAACGACCTGACCCGAATGGACGCACATGGGAGCAAATGGCAAAGGGCTGCCCGGACGTGCACAAGGCACCCGGGCGGTCACAACTTAGCAAATCTGACGCGGGCGCCCTCCTACCAAATGACCCGACCTGAATGGACGCCCTCACCCGGCATGACACGACGTGCCCACCCAAACGGACGCACATGGGAGAAAACGGAAAACGGGCCACCCAGACGTGCACAAGATACCCGGGCGGTCACAACTTAGCAAATCTTACATAGGCGCCATCGGGCCAAACCACCCGACCCGAACGGACGCCCTCACCTGGCACGCCCACCCGAATGGACGCCCTCACCCGGCGTGACACGGCATGCCCGGCCAAACGGACGCACATGGGAGCAAACGACAAATGGGCCACCCGGACGTGCACAAGGCACCCTGGCGGTCACAACTTAGCAAATCTGACATGGGCGCCCTCGGGCCAAATGACTCGACCCGACCCGAACGGACACCCTCGCCCGGCATGCCCACCCGAACGGGCGCCTTTGTGCCAAACGACCCGACCCGACCCGAACGGATGCCCTCACCCGGCACGACCAAACGCCCTGACCCGAACGGATGCCCTCACCCGGCACGACCAAACGACCCGACCCGAATGGACACATATGGGAGCAAACGGCAAACGGGTCGCCCAGACGTGCACAAGGCACCCGGGCAGTCAAAACTTAGCAAATATGACACGGGTGCCCTCGGGCCAAACGACCCGACCTGACTCGAACGGATGCCCTCGCCCAGCACGCCCACCTGAATGGACCCCTTCTGGCCAAATGACCCGACCCGACCCGAAAGGATGCCCTCACACGGCACGAACAAATGACCCGACTCGAATGGACACCCTCACCTGGCGCGACACAGTGCGCCAAACCAAACAGACGGACATGGGAGCAAACGGAAAACGGGCCGCCCAGACGTGCACAAGGCACCTGGGCGGTCATGACTTAGCAAATCTCACACGGGCGCCCTCGGGCCAAACGACCCGACCCGACCCAAACGGATGCCCTCACCTGGCACAAACGAATGACCTGACTCGAACGGACGCTCTCACCCGGCACGACCGAACGACCCGACCTGAAAAGACGCCCTCACCCGGCACGATCGAATGACCCGACCCGAACGGACGCCCTCACCCGACACGACCAAACGACCTGACCAAACGGACGCACATGGGAGCAAATGGAAAATGGGTCGCCCGGACGTGCACAAGGCACCCGGGCGGTCACGACTTAGAAAATCTGACACGGGCGCCCTCGTGCCAAACGACCCGACCCGACCTGAACAGACGCCCTCACCCAGCATGACTGAACGACCCGACCCGAACGGACGCCCTCACCCGACACGACCGAACGACCCGACCCGAACGGACGCCCTCACCCGGCTCAACCGAACGACCTGACCCGAATGGACGCCCTCACCCGGCACGACCAAACGACCCGACCAAACGGATGCACATGGGAGCAAACGGCAAACGGGCTGCCCGAACGTGCACAAGGCACCCGGGCGGTCACAACTTAGCAAATCTGACACAGGCGCCCTCGGGCCAAACGACCCGACCTGACCCGAACGGACGCCCTCACTCGGCACGACCGAACGACCCGACCCGAACGGACGCCCTCACTTAGCAGGACCGAACGACCCGACCTGAACGGACGCCCTCACCCGGCACGACCGAACGAACCAACCCGAACGGACGCCCTCACCCGGCACGACCAAACGACCCAACCAAATGGATGCACATGGGAGCAAATGGCAAACGAGTCGCCCGGACGTGCACAAGGCACCCGGACGGTCACAACTTAGCAAATCTAACACGGGCGCCCTCTGGCCAAACAACCTGACCCGACCCGAACGGATGCCCTCACCCGGCACGCCCACCCGAACGGACTCCTTCGGGCCAAACGACCCGACCCGACCCGAACGAACGCCCTCACCCGGCATGACCAAACGACCCGACCCGAACGGATGCCCTCACCCGGTGCGCCCGACCAAACCAACGCACATGGGAGAAAACGACAAACGGGCCGCCCGGACGTGCACAAGGCACCCGGGCGGTCACAACTTAGCAAATCTGACGTGGGCGCCCTCGGGCCAAACGACCGGACCCGACCCGAACGGATGCCCTCACCCGGCACAACCGAACAACCCGAACCGAACGGACGCCCTCACCCAGCACGACCAAATGACCCGACCAAACGGACGCACATGGGAGAAAACGGCAAACGGGCCGCCCGCACGTGCACAAGGCACCTGGGCGGTCACGACTTAGCAAATCTGGCACGGGCGCCCTCGGGCCAAACGACCCAACCCGACCCGAACGGATGCCCTCACTCGGCACGACCAAACGACCCGACCCGAACGGACACCCTCACCCGGCACGACCGAACGACCCGACCCGAACGGACTCCCTCACCCGGCACGACCAAACGACCCAACCAAACGGACGCACATGGGAGCAAACAGCAAACAGGCCGCCCGGACATGCACAAGGCACCCCGGCGGTCATAACTTAGCAAATCTAACACGGGCGCCCTCCTGCCAAATGACCCGACCCGACCCGAACGGATGCCCTCACCCGGCATGCCCACCCGAACGGACGCCTTCGGGCCAAACGACCCGACCCGACCTGAACGAACGCCCTCACCCGTCACGCCTAATTCGAACAGAATATTCCTGCCAAACAACTTGACCCTACCCGAACGGATGCCCTCACCCGGCACGCCCACCCGAACGAACGCCCTCGGGCCAAACAACCCGATCCGACCCGAACGGACGCCCTCACCGGGCACGACCAAATGACCCGACCCGAACGGACGCCCTTGGGCCAAACAACCTGACCCGACTCGAACGAACACCCTTGGGCCAAACGACTCGACCCAACCCAAACGAACGCCCTCACCTGGCACGACCAAATGACCCGACCCGAACGGACGCCCTCACCCGGCACGACCAAACGACCCGACCAAACGGACGCACATGGGAGGAAATGGCAGATGGGCTGCCCATACATGCACAAGGCACCCGGGCAGTCACAACTTAGCAAATCTGACACGGGTGCCCTCCGACCAAACGGCTCGACCCGAACGGACGCCCTCACCCGGTGCCACACGGCCCGCCCGACCGAACGGGACGCACATGGGAGAAAACAAGAACAAAGCCGCTGACGTGCACAAGGCACCCGCGCGTCACAACTTAGCAACCGACACATGCGCCCTCGTCTCAAAACGACCCGAACGGACACATTTGGCCGGCGCCCTCACCTGGCCGCCACGTCCGCTCCGACCCGACCCAAACACGCCCCACACCTCACCTCGCCAAGGCCCGGCGACCCGACCTCCGAACGCGTTGTCCGCGCCGCCCCGACCCGACCCGAACGCGTTTAACAGCGAGCTCGGGCATCTCGAGATCGGGCACCCCCACACAAATCGCACGACAAAGGCGAAGCGGAAGCCATTCCGGGAGCGTCCGAAGTTGAAATTGAGTGTCGTAAATTGCAGAATGTGTGTATTGACGGGCCGCATCTAACCGTACAGTTGGGAAGCGGATTGGACACACAGGGAGCTCGAGGGACGGTCTAAATTGATCTGTAGTGCCGATTTGAGTGACCCGGTAGCACTTGGGAAGTTTTGTACAGGATATTCCCAAGGTGAATTCTGATGATTGTAAATGATTGCTGTAGGCTAGTTTGATGGTTGACAAGCCTTAGAGCTTGGTCAAAAGGCTAACTTGCCTTGCAAAGGAGCAGAAGTGGCTTCTGTTGGATTGGAACTTATTATTTCATATTTATGAAATGTATTATCGGTCGGACTCATTATTAACAGGGAATTGCCCCTTCCTTGTATGTATGAGCATACTTGTGGATTGATAATGATGTTTATGTTTATTTCCGCATATCAAGAGAACCTTTTGTTAATAACTAACAAGTGTTGCTAAAGGCGTAGTCTATATACTTGAGTATTTGGAAAAAGAAAAAAGTACGGTAGTGCCGCACCCGTCTATAGCGTGGTTGAAATACATTGAAGGTATAGGGGCGTGACAACTAGGCACACGGGCGGTCACAACTTAGCATTTTCGATACGGCCTCCCTCACACGACCCGACCCGAACGTGTTTCCTTGGGCGCCCTCACACGGCACGACCTGACCCGCCCTAACGAAGGCACAAAGGAGAAAACGGCAATCGGGTCGCACGAAAGTGCACAAGGCACAGGGGTGGTCACAACTTAGCATTTTTTATACGGCCTCCCTCACACGACTCGACCTGAACACATTTCCTTGGGCGCCCTCACACGACACGACCCGACCCGCCCGAACGAAGGCACAAGGGAGCAAACGGAAAATGGGTCGCACGAACGTGCACAAGGCACACGAGCAATCACAACTTAGCATTTTTTATATGGCCTCCCTCACATGGCACGACCCAACCCGACCCGCCCGAACGAAGGCACAAGGGAGAAAATCAGAAACTGGCCGCGCGAACGTGCACAAGGCAGGCGGGCGGTCACAACTTAGCATTTTTTATACGGCCTCCCTCACACAACCCGACCCGAACGCGTTTCCTTGGGCACCCTCACGCGACCCGAACCGACCGAACGCGTTTCCCTGCTCGAAGGTATGCATCCCATAGTGCATCAAAATCAAGACCAGTCTCGATCTTAGTTCCTCAGTGAACCAGATACTGCAAGATCATTGTAGTATTAAGCCTCCAATGAATGGAACTCCATCATGAACTCCCACGCATCATCCTATCCAAAGCGTTGGCAAGCATACTTGTATTGCCCATGAGTGCCACCACAAGTTGTTCTCACCCTGCAAGTCATATGAACGTGCTCGTAGGCTGCTCATCCAACCAATGTCTTGTTGCTCAAAGTGAACAACGTCCATCAGCCCATCTATAAAAGATCTCCATGTAGCACCAAAAATCGATCATGCTCAGCATATTCCTTCTTGACACTCCTCCATGATGCTCATAAGTGGGCACCCAGTAAGTGCACCTGCATAATGTCTCCACATAATGTCCCGCCATGCCCTCGTGTCAATGTACATGACTTTGGTTGCCCATGTGTCCATCAAGAGTAGACTTGCCTCAACCCCAGTCACCATCATGTGTATAGTGTACAGGCTAAGTGCCCTCGGTCACTTCTACCATCATCATCATGGGTACTTCCTCCAAGGCTTCTCCCCCGCTAAAGGTGCACCGAGAGTTCCTTCTTGGTTGTAAGCCATGAAGAAGTCTACCCAGACAATGTGCCCTACCACCAAGGCAGTCCATGAGTCATGCCGGGCACCTAGCCAGTTTTCATGTGGCTAAGCATGACCCGTATCTATCACAGAGATCATCAAGTTCCACCCTTGTCACGGGAATTTGAACCTACTAGAGCGAGGTCACAAATTTCCCTATCAAGGCCTACAAGAAGAAATGCTCCCCTTGCTTCTCCAATGTACAAGGTTCCATCATAGTCATCCGAGGAAAGGTCCTCCATGGTATTGGAAAAGAAGTCATCTTCTTTCCCATCCCTGCATACAGTCCATCTCCCAGATGCTCAATTGAAACACGAGGCATGTATTCATGAAGAATCTCTAAGCGAGTATCCTCCGTCCTCATCAATGTCTGCAATGCTTCCGATCTTGGTACAGCCTACTCATAAAGTTCCTCCTCGATCATTGTCACTTCTGCAACATTTTCATGTGGTTCATCCCCCAATGCCTGCAATGTGCTTGGTCCGGGTTCAACTTGTTCCATGAGTTCTTCCTCGATCATATCCACATCCTCAACATCCTCCCCAGAATCATCCATCATCGATGCTTGCGATGTGCTTGGCCCTGGTCCAACCTGTTCATCAAGTTCGTCCTCGACTTCTACCACATCTGCAACATCCTTGTGAGAATCATCCACCATCAATGCTTGTAATGTGCTTGGTCCTGGTCCAACTTGTTCATCAACTTCTTCCTTGACTTCAATCACATCTACAACATCCTTTGGTTCGGCCACAGTGGGCTTCATGCCACCATGCTTCATCTTTCCAAGGTCTCTAAGCTTGAGAAGCTT
>CM076582.1:907742903-907760403 GCA_034641835.2 Pinus albicaulis
CACCGCACCGGAAAACCAATAGGCGGTATTCCACCCGCACTTGTGACGATGCAGTAGCTTGTGTTGGTTTGCACCTCAAGTCGAGCGGCGAACCAGCCTGAGCCGTTGCACATCTGACTGAGATGCATCGACAGCCTCCATCCGCTTCCCTCCCAGCAATTTCAAGCACTCTTTAACTCTCTTTTCAAAGTCCTTTTCATCTATCCCTCACAGTACTTGTTTGCTATCGGTCTCTCACCCGTATTTAGCCTTGGACAGAATTTACCACCCATTTAGGGCTGCATTCCCAAACAACCAGACTCACTGACAACGCCTTGCGATGCAACAGGGTCCCGGCCCGACGGGGCTGTCACCCTCTCAGGCGCCCC
This sequence comes from Pinus albicaulis, assembly GCA_034641835.2. Lineage (NCBI taxonomy): Eukaryota > Viridiplantae > Streptophyta > Pinopsida > Pinales > Pinaceae > Pinus > Pinus albicaulis. Next base: position 907,743,272 of record CM076582.1, read on the forward strand.
CTTCCAAGGGACTTGGCCCAGGTCCGCCGCTGAGGATGCTTCTATAGACTACAATTCAGGAGACGCGGCCACTCGATTTTCATGCTAGGCTCTTCCCGGTTCACTCGCCGCTACTAGGGGAATCCTTGTAAGTTTCTTTTCCTCTGCTTAATTATATGCTTAAAATTAGCGGGTGTTCTCGCCTGAGCTGAGGTTGCAAGTTGGAGCTAAATCCACCCTACCCAATGGGAGGACAAGAGAGAGCAAAGCAAGTTCCAGGGATGCCACACAAACCCCGCATCAGCTAACGCCGACTGCCCAACCAAGGGGTCAAGATCACCGCTTGCCGATGCACGCTACGAAACATCGCCTGCCACATTTCAGCAAACCGCATCGCATTGGGCATGGACGACCACCTCCGCTGCTCCCTAGCATATTGTAAGGAGTGCATTTGATTGGGATGCGATGCCCAGACAGACGTGCCCTCGACCGAAGCCTCGGGCGCAAATTGCGTTCAAAACTCGATGATTCACTGGATTCTGCAATTCACACTAAGTATCGCATTTCGCTACGTTCTTCATCGTAACAAGAGCCGAGATATCCGTTGCCGAGAGTCGTTTCCGTGTGTTACCAAAATATCGCACCCCCACGAGAAATGGATAAAAGCCAACCCAATATACAATGTGTCGCAACAAGCCACCTTCCCCCTCAAGACAACCACACTCCATAACCCACTCACCAAAGGGAAGGGGCTCGAACAAGCAAGAAGAGTTGCTTTCCAAACCCGTGCCTTTTCAAAAAGGGTAGAATTGTAAAGAACGATGACCGAGAAGAACTAGGGTGGCCACCCTGAAACTCACACTTCTTTTCGTCCTTCACGAACTTCAAGCCCACTACAACTCCCCCTTTTTTCTCCGTAAAGATGGGGGTTGGAACGAGGAAAGTAAGAAAAACACATGAAAGAAAGAGAAACAAAATTTTCCACCCACTCAAAGGAGGAGGCCCAAACAGATAACAAACACTTCGCGAGCCCCATGCCCTCGGCACCGTAACTCAACTTTCGGTTCATCCCGCATCGCCAGTTTTTCTTACCAAAAATGGCCCACTTGGAGCTCTCGATTCCATGGCACGGCTCAATGGAACAGCCGCACCCTCTTACCTATTTAAAGTTTGAGAATAGGTCGAGGGCGTTATGCCCCCAATGCCTCTAATCATTTTCTTTACCCGATAAAACTCGCGCGTGAGCTCCAGCTATCCTGAGGGAAACTTCGGAGGAAACCAGCTACTAGATGGTTCGATTAGTATTTCGCCCCTATACCCAAGTCAGACGAACGATTTTCATGTTAGTATCGCTACGAGCATCCGCCAGAGTTTCCTCTGGCTTCGCCCTGCTCAGGAATAGTTCACCATCGTTCGGGTCCCAACAGGTGTGCTCGCACTCGAACCCTTCGCATAAGCTCAAGGTCGGTCGACAATGCACCCCCCGCAAAGAGGGGATCTCGCCTGTCAGCTTCCTTGCGCCTCATAGGTTTTCAAACCCGTCGACTCGCACACATGTTAGACTCCTTGGTCTGTGTTTCAATATGGGCCGAATGGAAAGATCGCCAACCAACACCACGAGCGCACAGGTGCACACGTCCCACCACAAGGGCGCGCGCTTCTTCCCTCGGCCACCGCACCGGCAAACTGACAGGCGGTACTCCACCCGCGCTTGTGACGATGCAGCAGCCCGTGTTGGTTTGCACCTCAAGTCGAGCGGCGGACCAGCCTGAGCCATTGCACATCTGAATGAGACGCATCGACAGCCTCCATCTGCTTCCCTCTTGGTAGTTTCAAGCACTCTTTAACTCTTTTTTCAAAGTCCTTTTCATCTTTCCCTCGAAGTACTTATTTGCTATCGGTCTCTCGCCCGTATTTAGCCTTGGACGGAATTTACCACCCAATTAGGGCTGCTTTCCCAAACAACCCGACTCGTCGACAACACCTCGTGATGCGGCAGGGTCCCGGCCCGATGGGGCTGTCACCCTCTCAGGCACCCCCTTCCAAGGGACTTGGCCTGGGTCTGCCCCTGAGGACGCTTCTACAGACTACAATTCAGATGATGCTGCCACCCGATTTTCATGCTGCACTCTTCCCGGTTCGCTCGCCGCTACTAGGGGAATCCTTGTAAGTTTATTTTCCTCCGCTTAATTATATGCTTAAACTCAACAGGTATTCTCACCTGAGCTGAGGTCGCAAGTTGGAGCTAAATCCACCCTACCCAATGGGAGGACAAGAGAGAGCAAAGCAAGTTCCAGGGATGCCACACAGAGCCCGCATCGGCTAACGCTGACTGCCCAACCAAGGGGACAATATCACCGCTTGCCGACGCACACCACGAAACATCGCCTGCCACATTTCAGCCAACCGCACCGCATTGGGCACGAACGACCACCTCCGCTGCTCCCTAGCATATTGCAAGGAGCGCGTTTGACTGGGATGCGACGCCCAGACAGATGTTCCCTCGACTGAAGCCTCGGGTGAAAATTGCGTTCAAAAACTCGATGATTCACGGGATTCTGCAATTCACACTAAGTATCGCATTTCACTATGTTCTTCATCATAACAAGAGTCGAGATATCTGTTGCCGAGATTCATTTTCGTGTGTTACCAAAATATCGCACCCCCACGAGAAATGGTTAAAAGCCAACCCAATGTACAATTCGTCGCAACAAGCCCCCTTCCCCCTCAAGAAAACCACACTCCATAACCCACTCACCAAAGGGAAGGGGCTCGAACAAGCAAGAAGAGTTGCTTTACAAACCCCGTGCCTTTTTAAAAAGGGTAGAATTGTAAAGAACGATGACCGAGAAGGACTAGGGTGGCCACCCTGAAACTCACACTTCTTTTCGTCCTTCACGAACATCAAGCCCACTACAACTCCCCCTTTTTTCTCCGTAAAGATGGGGGTTGGAACGAGGAAAGTAAGAAAAACACATGAAAGAAAGAGAAACAAAATTTTCCACCCACTCAAAGGAGGAGGCCCAAACAGATAACAAACACTTCGCGAGCCCCGTGCCCTCGTAAAAGGGGGTGAATCGCAAGGAATGAAAATTGGGAAGGACTAGGGTGGCCAACCTAGGAGCTCGCACTGCCTTTCATCCTTCGCGAATGCCAATCCTCAACGATTCACCCTTTTCTCCGTAAAGCTAGGGGCCGAAAGGTGGAAGAGAAAAAAGCAACCCAAAAAGAGAAAATAAAAAAGAGAACCAAAACATGGCCGAGGCTCAAACACAAAATAGGCTTTCAAGGCCCTGTGCCATCGCAAAAATGCGGGAACTGCATAGATTGACGACTGAGAAGGACTAGGGCGGCCACCCCAGCAGGAACTCGCACTGCTTTTTCATCCTTCCGAAAACGTCAAAATCCATGGCAATCCCATCTTTTCTTTGTAAAGCTAGGGGGAACAAAATGAATCCCAAGGGGAGGCTCAAACACAGTACAAGATTTTCCAAGCCCTGTGCCTTAGCAAAAAAGGGGGGAACTGCAAGGAACGACGACCGGGAAGGACTAGGGTGGCCAACCCGGAAGTTTGCACTGCTTTTCATCCTTCTCCAACACCAACCCACAACAACTCTCGCTTTTCTCCATAAAGCTGGGGACTGGAAGGGAAGAAAACGACGACAGGAAAGAAAGAAAAACCAAGCATTACCCACCATAACACTCGCGACAAAAATCCAATTTGAGAGAAAGGGGGCCAAATTTCAAGCAACGCTAGCTAGAAAAATAGAGGGCCACCGCCGCGCGAGGGGACATTGGCTTAACTAAAAAGAAGGAAAACAAGGCACCCAATCAAAATCATCCCACGTTTTCGCACCCTTCCACATACTACATTGCGACGCAACATCCTTTCTATCTACATGACATAACAAGCGGCAACCAAACAACCAAGCAGAGACAAGCCACAACCTAAACTTGACCACTAGAAAAGCCGAGGGCCCCAACGAGACAAGTGCCTAGAGCACGTTACTACTGAGAGGTAAAAGACCCCCCAACCCACACAAGGCTTTAGACAAAAAATGCATTAATAGCAAACCCACCCCACTATTGCACCCCTCCGTGTATAGGACACCCGACAACCTTTCCAACCAAAAATTCAAGGGGGCCCAAACAACCGAAACTCCAAAGAGGAGTTATCGCAGGCTGACACTCAATGTTGGATAAAGCCCAGGGCCACAAATACGCCGACGGTGCAACGTCACACCCTTAAAAGAGGGAAGCCCCCAAAGCGCACACCACAACGCTTTTGCAACAATCGACACATCCAAGAAATGACCAAGTCGCGCAAAAAAACTCACAATCCAAATGGTGAGGCCTAGGACATAACCTGCTTCCTACTTTTCCTTGGAAGGGGGGAGTGGCTCAAGAAAGGACGAGGAATTCCCTCAACACCAAAGGGAGACGAGAAAAGAATGCCACCTCGTGCCCATTGACGAGGAAACTTGCAATTTTGATGGAGCTCGAACCAAGGGAGGGCTATTTCATTACCTAGACCCAACCCTTCCGAGAGGGCATGTCGAGGAACAGTCGAGAGGACTAGGGTGGCCAGCCCAACGAATTTCTCCGCGCTTCATCCATCCCATATTTGACCCCACCCCGACATTTTCCCCTCGCGAAAGGGTTGAGGTAGGAAGCGCACGCGCAACCACTCCCTTGACCCAACCACCAACAAAAGGCTCGCCCAAGCAAACACATAAACCACCGCCGCCGCCTTTTGGAGAGAACCAACTATGGAGGCCCACATCTTCCAACGAACAAAGGACCGAGCACCGCCGCTACGAACGAGTCTGAATTTTTCCATCGTGTTTCCCAAGCACCTCGACTGCAGCAACCATGCCCCGCCGAACGGACCATTGGAGAGGGGGCTCCCGGGCAACGAGCTTCCGAACCCCATACAAAAAACACATTAGGGGAAATAATAACAAAGGATGGGACAAGCACAAGCATCGCTTGAAAGTACACGAAACAACAAGCGTGAACTCAAGATAGGCAACTAAAAATGTTGCGAGTCTCTTTCGCAAGAGGCACCACCCCGACAAAGCATCAAACCCGCTCACCTAGAGACACACCACACGTTCCTAGATTACATACAATCGAAACCCACACACAACCCAAACGAAAAAACAGAACAACCCTGCTATCAATGATCCTACCGCAGGTTCACCTACGGTAACCTTGTTACGACTTCTCCTTCCTCTAAATGATAAGGTTCAATGAACTTCTCACGACGTCGACAGCGGCGAACCACCGTCGTCGACGCAATCCGAACACTTCACCGGATCATTCAATCGGTAGGAGCGACGGGCGGTGTGTACAAAGGGCAAGGACGTAGTCAACACGAGTTGATGACACGCGCTTACTAGGAATTCCTCGTTGAAGACCAATAATTGCAATGGTCTATCCCCATCACGATGCAATTTGAGAAGATTTCCCGATGCTCTAGAACCAGGAAGAAAACTCGTTGGCTGCATCAGTGTAGCGCGCGTGTGGCCCAGAACATCTAAGGGCATCACAAACCTATTATTTCCTCAAACTTCCATGGCCTAAATGGCCATAGTCCCTCTAAGAAGCTGGCCGCGAAGGGGAACCTCCGCGTAGCTAGTTAGCAGGCTGAGGTCTCGTTCGTTATCAGAATTAACCAAAAAAATCGCTGCACCAACTAAGAACGGGCATGCACTACCACCCATAGAATCAAGAAAGAGCTCTCAATCTATCAATCCTTACTATGTCTGGACCTGGTAAGTTTCCCCGTGTTGAGTCAAATTAAGCCGCAAGCTCCAATCCTGGTGGTGCCCTTCCGTCAATTCCTTTAAGTTTCAGCCTTGCGACCATACTCCCCCTGGAACCCAAACACTTTGATTTCTCAGAAGGTGCTGGTGGAGTCCTTAGAGCAACATCCGCCGAGATCATTTATGGTTGAGACTAGGATGGTATCTGATCATCTTCGAGCCCCCAACTTTCATTCTTGATTAATGAAAACATCCTTGGCAAATTCTTTCGCAGTGGTCCGTCTTTCATAAATCTAAGAATTTCACCTCTAACAATGAAATATGAATGCCCCTGACAGTCCCTATTAATCATTACTCCAGTCCCGAAGGTCAACACAATAGGACCAAACTCCTATCACATTATTCCATGCTAATGTATTCAGAGCATAAGCTTGCTTTGAGCACTCTAATTTTTTCAAAGTAACAGCGCTGGAGCCGCGACCCAACCAGTTAAGGCCAGGAGCATGCCACCGACAAAAGGGACGGAAGGGTAGGTGCACACTGAGTAGGCGGACCAACCTTTACGACCCAAGATCCAACTACGAGCTTTTTAACTGCAACAACTTAAATATACGCTATTGGAGCCGGAATTACCGCGGCTGCTGGCACCAGAATTTCCCTCCAATGGATCCTCGTTAAGGGATTTAGATTGTACTCATTCCAATTACTAGACTCGATGAGCCCAGTATTGTTATTTATTGTCACTACCTCCCCATGTCAAGATTGGGTAATTTGCGCACCTGCTACCTTCCTTGGATGTGGTAGCTGTTTCTCAGGCTCCCTCTCCAGAATCGAACCCTAATTCTCCGTCACCCGTCACCACCATGGTAGGCCTCTATCCTACCATTTAAAGTTTATAGTGTAGAAATTTGAATGAAGCATCGCCAGCACAAGGGTTGTGCGTTTCGTCGAGTTATCATGATTCAGCAGAGAAGCGGACAAGCCCGCGCTGGCATTTTATCTAAAAAATGCATCCCTTCTAAAGAGTCGGGACTTGGTGCACGTATTAGCTGTAGAATTACTATGGTTATCCGAGTAGTATGGTACCATCAAAAAAGCTATAACTGCTTTAATGAGCCATCCGCAGTTTCACAGTCTGAATTAGTTCATACTTAGACATGCATGGCTTAATCTTTGAGACAAGCATATGACTACTGGCAGGATCAACCAGGTAGCACCCTCCCACTTCAAAGGGCATTCAAAGTTATCTCTTATAGAGAGCCAACCTGAACACCCATCAAGTCAAGGAGAGGTCAACATATCATGTAAAGCTCTTATACCTTGCACCTCTTGCATCCCCAAGAAGGGATTAGAGCCCACACACACTACATGCCAAGGACATGCAAGACATCAAACGTAATGGATGATGGATGCAAGATCCACAAAGTGAAAAAATGGGTCAACCCACCGAGTCACATTGCACCGAGGCTGCCTAGGACTCTCTTAGAAATGACCCCCGAACCCTCCTTTAGACCTTCACAGGAGTCCACCTCATTGGCAATAGTGGACCTCGAGCACACTGCGGCGACCATGCAAAGGCAAACAAATGGAGAATGACCAACACAATCTCTCTCTCTCTCTCTCTATCTCAAACGCCTCCCAACGTCCCAGCCACTTTGAGAGCCACTGAGTCACAGAACGACGACGATGGACCTCGATCACCGTCCGCTGCGAGCCAACCTCGATGTGAAATAAAAGTAAGTACATAAAAAGATATATGACCCAACGTCTCAAAAATTCCTAACCCTTCCACCTGACGACGAGGCCACCTAGGAGTCCACACAGGAATCGCAACTTTATGATGGACCTCGATCACTTGATCGCACAGAAACCTCCTTTCTCAGGGAAAAAGAAGGAAATGAAAGAAAATGACCAAATGAGCTGACCTCTGTCTCAATGCCCCAGGCCCTCCAGCCCCGCACCAAGGCCACCTGGGAGTCACCGGTCGCGACCAACGGTGGACCTCGATCGTCCCAGAGCACAAGCACCTCAAATCTTGATGAGGGGAAATAAAACAAGAGCAGCTGGATTTCTACAACGAGCTTTAAATCCCACCTCGGCCTCCCCCACCCCACCAGAGACCACCTTGGGATCACACAAGGCTGACAACAATGGTGGACCTCGATAAACAATCGCACAGGGCAACCGCTGATGTGAGAAGAGCGAGAAGGAAAAATGAAGGCATGCATATGAAGCTGTTACCAAAGGCATGAACATATACGAACGGGGAGGATCGGGCAGCCTGCCCCCCACGGACCCTGCATCTGGCCAGCTGAGCCAACTAGGGTGACGCTGGACAGTGAGAGCTACTCACTGCGTGCACCTCCACACAGAGGAGGGAGGTCGAAGTGTTCCACCTTGAAGTCCTCCTTCCAGATATAGCCCCTGCCATCAATGTAGCAAGCCTCATCCCTGTTGGACCATAATCGCATGAGCGATCAACAAAACAAGAAATGCCCATCACCTTATGTCTCAACATTCCAAGCCACATAATCCTACGATGCACGCAAGATGCAAGGAAAAAGCCGACCACTTGAGCAAACATATGGGCCACCACATCTATCAAGACCTCAAAGCCAACTCAGGGACAAACGACGTGCACTCTGAAAGGAATTCCAAACCTTAATTTTACAATAAGGAGAACCCCGCTCCTCACATCGCCCAATGGAAAAAGAAAGCAATAGGGGAAGCTTACAGCCAAAACCCCTCCGCATTCCTCTTAAACGTATGCATCTCAACCCATAGTGCTGACATAGAAAGAGCCACACACAGCGACCTCATCCAACTCTGAGAACACAGTGCTACCGAGTGGGGATGGAGAGAATATGAATGTCGACCACCCTACAAATGACCCAAGGACATTCTTCAGGCACACCCGAACAAGCAACTCAATTACCAACCCACCTTTCACACGAAAATCCAACCCCTCCCCCCACCAAAAGGGGAGGAGGTGAACAATATAGTGAGGAGCCGATTTCATGAAGCCAACGAGACAAAATCCCACCTCTCCAATCCACCAAAAAGGGAGGACGTGAACAATATAGCGAAGAGCCAACATCGATGGAGCCAACGAGTGAGTAAGGGGAACGAGAGAGACATAAGCGATCGGCCAGTTGTCTCAAGGAGCCACACATAGTGACCTCATCCAACTCTGAGAACACAGAGTGAAAGGGTAACTCTTTTCACATATGCCTCCTAGGACAAGCGTGGTCAACATTACCGCTCATGTGCTACCAAGTGGGTATGGAGAGAATATGAATGTCAACCACCCTACAAATGACCCAAGGCCATTCTTCAAGCACACCCGAACAAGCAACTCAATTACCAACCCACCTTTCACACGAAAATCCAACCCCTCCCCCCTCCAAAAGGGGAGGAGGTGAACAATATAGCGAGGAGTTGATTTCACAAAGTCAATGAGACAAAAGCACACCTCGCCAACCCACCAAAAAGGGAGGAGGTGAACAATATAGAAAAGAGCCAACATCGACGGAGCCAACGAGCGAGCAAGGGGCATGGAAGTGACATAGGCGACCGGCTAGTTGTCTCAAGGAGCCACACAGAGCGACCTCATCCAACTCTGAGAACACAGAGTGAAAGGGTAACTATTTTCACATATGCCTCCCAGGACAAGCATGGCCAACATTACCGCTCATGTGCTACCGAGTGGGGATGGAGAGAAGATGAGAGTCGACGACCCTACAAATGACCCAAGGCCACTCTTCAGGCACACCCGAACAAACAAATCAGTTACCAACCCACCTTTCACATGAAAATCCAACCCCTCCCCCCACAGGCAAGCAAAAAGGGAGGAGAAGAACAATATAGCAAAGAGCCGACATCGACGGAGCCAACGAGTGACATAGAAAAACACTGATTTCAACAGACCAAACGTGCGACCAAGGGGCACGAGAGAGAGTTACCAGAGAGCCAATTTGAACAAAGCCAACAGGCGGCCAATCATCTCAAGGAGTCACACACAAAAACCTCATCCAAATGCTAGAAAGCAAAGGGGACGGGAGAGATTGTTCAAACATGCCTCCAAAGAAGAGCATGGCCAACATTACCGCTCATATGCTACCGAGTGGTGATGGAGAGAAGAAATTCGACGACCCTAAAAATGACCCAAGGCCATTCTTTAGGCACAACCAAACAAAACAACTCAATTACCAACCCACCTTTCACACAAAAAGAAAATCTAATAAGCGCACCCTCGGACAAAATGGGGCGACCCGAACGCCCTCGTCTGTGTGCCCTCACCCAGGGCGACATGGAGCGCCCGCCTGAACGAACGCACATGGGAGAAAACGGCAAACGGGCCGCCCGCACCCGATCCGACCCGAATGGACGACCTCACCCGCAACGACCAAACGACCCAACCCGAACGGACGCCCTCACCCGGCAGACACGACGCGCCCATCCAAATGGACGCACATGGGAGCAAACAGAAAATGGGCCGCCCGGACATGCACAAGGCACCCGGGCGGTCACAACTTAGCAAATCTGACACAGGCACCCTCGGGCCAAACGATCCAACCCGAACGGACGCCCTCACCCGGCACGCCCACCCAAACAAACACCATCACCCGGCGCGACACGACACGCCCGACCCGAACGGACGCACATGGGAGTAAACGGCAAACGGACTGCTCGGACGTGCACAAGGCACCCGAGCGGTCACAACTTAGCAAATATGACACGAGCGCCCTCGGACCAAACGACCTGACCCGAACGGACGCCCTCACCCGGCACGACACGGCGCGCCCACCCGAACGGACGCACATGGGAGCAAACGACAACCGGGCCACCTGGACATGCAAAAGGCACCCGGGCGGTCACAACTTAGCAAATCTAACATGGGCGCCCTCGAGCCAAACGATCTGACCCGAACGGATGACCTCACCCGGCACGAACAAACGACCCAACCCGAACGGATGCCCTCACCTAGCATGACACGTCGCGCCCACCCGAACGGACGCACATGGGAGCAAATGGCAAACGGGCCGCCTGGACGTGCACAAGGCACCCGGGCAGTCACAACTTAGAAAATCTGACACGGGCGCCCTCGGACCAAACGACCCGACCCGAACGGACACCCTCACCCGGCACGACACGGCGCGCCCACCCGAACGGATGCACATGGGAGCAAACAACAAACATTCCGCCCGGATGTGCACAAGGCACCCGGGCGGTCACAACTTAGCAAATCTGACACGGATGCCCTCGGGCCAAACCACCCGACCCGAACGGATGACCTTACCCTGCACGACCAAACGACCCGACCTGAATGGACGCCCTCACGCGGCACGACCAAACGACCTAACCCGAACGGACGCACATGGGAGCAAATGGAAAATGGGCCGCCCGGACGTGCACAAGGCACCCAGGCGATCACAACTTAGAAAATCTAACACGGGCGCCCTCGGACCAAATGACCTGACCTGAACGGACGCCTTCACCCGGCACGACATGACGCGCCCACCCAAACGGACGCACATGGGAGAAAACGGAAAACGGGCCACCCGGACGTGCACAAGGCACCCGGGCAATCACAACTTACCAAATCTGACACGGGCGCCCTCGGGCCAAACCACCCGACCCGAACGGACGCCCTCACCCGGCACGCCCACCCGAACGGACGCCCTCACCCGGCGCGACACGACATGCCCGACCAAACGGACGCACATGGGAGCAAACCGCAAACGGGGCGCCTAGACGTGCACAAGGCACCCAAGTGGTCACAACTTAGCAAATCTGACACGGGCGCCCTCGGGCCAAATGACCGGACCCGACCCAAACGGACGCCCTCGCCCGGCACACGCACCCGAACGGACGCCTTCATGCCAAACGACCCGACCCGACCCGAACGGATGCCCTCATCCAGCACAACCAAACGACCCGACCCAAACGGACACCCTCACTTGGCACGACCAAACGACCCGACCCGAATGGACGCACATGGGAGCAAACGGCAAACAGGCCGCTCGGACGTGCACAAGGCACCTGGGCGGTCACAACTTAGCAAATCTGACACGGGCGCCTCGGGCCAAACGATCCGACCTGACCCGAATGGACGCCCTTGCCCAGCACGCCCACCCGAACGGACGCCTTCTGGCCAAATGACCCGACCCGAACGGACACCCTCACCTGGCACGACACGGCGCGCCCGACCAAATGGACGCACTTGGGAGCAAGCAGCAAACGGGCCGCCCGGACGTGCACAAGGCACCCGGGCGGTCACGACTTAGCAAATATGACACGGGCACCCTCGGGCCAAACGACCCGACCCGAACGGACGCCCTCACTCAGAACGACAGAACGACCCGACCCGAACGGACGCTCTCACCCGGCATGACCGAACGACCCAACCCAAACGGACGCCCTCACCCGGCACGAGCAAATGACCCAACTAAACGGACGCACATGGGAGAAAACGACAAACGGGCCGCCCGGACGTGCACAAGACACCCGGGCGGTCACGACTTAGCAAATCTGACACGGGCACCCTCAGTCCAAACGAACCGACCCGACCCTAACGGACGCCCTCACTCGGCACGACTGAATGACCTGACCCGAACGAACGCCCTCACCCGGCACGACCGAACGACCCGACCCGAACGGACGCCCTCACCCGGCATGACCGAACGACCCGACCCGAACGGACGCCCTCACCTGGCATGACCAAACGACCCGACCAAGTGGATGCACATGGGAGTAAATGGAAAACGGGCCGCCCGAACGTGCAAATCTGACACTGGCGCCCTCCGACCAAACGATCCGACCCGAACGGACACCCTCACCCGGTGCCACACGGCCCGCCCGACCGAACGGACGCACATGGGAGAAAATGGCAAACGGGCCGCTCGGACGTGCACAAGGCACCTGAGCGGTCACAACTTAGCAAATCTGATACGGGCACCCTCGGCCGAAACAACCCGGCCCGAACGCGTTTGGTCGGGCGCCCTCACCCGGCGCGACAGGGTGCGCCCCTCCCGAACCGAACGCGTTTGGCCCGGCACCCTCACCCGGCGCGCCCGACCCAACCTAAACGCGTTTGGCCCGACACGCCCGACCCGACCTGAATGCCTTTGGCCAGGCGCCCTCACCCAACGCGCCCAACCTGACCCGAACGTGTTTGACTGGGCGAGTCGGGTGACCCACGACTGGGCGCCTCTACACGAACTGCACGACAGTACAGAAGCCATTTCGGGAGCGTCCGGAGTCGGAATTGAGTGCCGTAAATTTCAGAATGTGCGTATTGATGGGCCACATCTAACCATATAGTTGGGAATCATATTGGACACACAGGGAGCTCGAGGGATGGTCAAACTGATTTGTAGTGCTGATTTGAGTGACCCGGCAGCACTTGCGCAGTTTTGTGCAGGATATTCCCAAGGTGAATTATGATGATTGTAGATGAATTCTGTAGGCTAGTTTGATGGTTGAAAAGCCTTAGAGCTTGGTCAAAAGGCTAACTTGCCTTGCCAAGGAGCATACTTTCAGGATTGATAATGATGTTTATGTTTATTTCCGCATATCGAGAGAACCTTTGGTTAATAACTAACAAGTGTTGCTAAAGGTGTACTCTATATACTTGAGTATTTGGAAAAAGAAAAAAGTACGGTAGTGCCGCACCCATCTATAGCGTGGTTGAAAGACACCGCAGGTATAGGGGCGTGACAACTAGGCACACGGGCGGTCACAAATTAGAATTTTCGATACGGCCTCCCTCACACGACCTGACCCGAAAGCGTTTCCTTGGGCGCCCTCACACGGCACGACCTGACCTGCCCTAACGAAGGCACAAAGGAGCAACCCTAGTCACCATCATGTGTATAGTGTACAGGTTAAATGCCCTCGGTCACTTCTACCATCATCATCATGGTTACTTCCTCCAAGGCTTCTCCCCCGCTAAAGGTGCACCAAGAGTTCCTTCTTGGTTGTAAGCCATGAAGAAGTCTACCCAGAAAATGTGCCTTACCACCAAGGCAGTCCATGAGTCATGTCGGGCACCTACCCAGTTTCCATGTGGCTAAGCATGACCCGTATCTATCACAGAGATCATCAAGTTCCACCCTTGTCATGGGAATTTGAACCTACTAGAGCGAGGTCACAAATTTCCCTACCAAGGCCTACAACAAGAAATGCGAGGAGCCGATTTCATGAAGCCAACAAGACAAAAATCCCACCTCTCCAACCCACCAAAAAGGGAGGAGGTGAACAATATAGCGAAGAGCCAACATCGACGGAGCCAACGAGCGAGCAAGGGGCACGAGAGCGAAAGGGAGCCACACACAGTGACCTCATCCAACTCTGAGAACACACAGTGACCTCATCCAACTCTGAGAACACAGAGCGAAAGGGTAACTCTTTTCACATATGCCTCCCAGGACAAGCATGGCCAACATTACCGCTCATGTGCTACCGAGTGGGGATGGAGAGAATATGAATGTCGACCACCCTACAAATGACCCAAGGCCATTCTTCAGGCACACCCGAACAAGAAACTCAATTACCAACCCACCTTTCACACGAAAATCCAACCCCTCCCCCCACCAAAAGGGGAGGAGGTGAACAATATAGCGAGGAGCTGATTTCACGAAGCCAACGAGACAAAAGCACACCTCTCCAACCCACAAAAAAGGGAGGAGGTGAACAATATAGTGAAGAGCCAACATCGACGGAGCCAATGAGCGAGCAAGGGGCACGAGAGCGACATAGGAAACCGGCTAGTTGTCTCAAGGAGCCACACACAACGACCTCATCCAACTCTGAGAACACATAGGGAAAGGGTAACTCTTTTCACATATGCCTCCCAGGACAAGCATGGCCAACATTACCGCTCATGTTCTACTGAGTGGGGATGGAGAGAAGATGAGAGTCGACGACCCTACAAATGACCCAAGGCCACTCTTCAGGCACACCCGAACAAACAACTCAGTTACCAACCCACCTTTCACACGAAAATCCAACCCCTCCCCCCACAAGCAATCAAAAAGGGAGGAGAAGAACAATATAGCGAAGAGCCGATATCGACTGAGCCAACGAGCGACATAGCAAAACGCTAATTTCAGCAGAGCAAACGTGCGACCAAGGGGCACGAGAGAGAGTTACCGGAGAGCCGATTTCAACAAAGCCAATAGGCGGCCAGTCATCTCAAGGAGCCACACACAACAACCCCATCCAAATGCTAGAAAACAGAGGGGACGGGAGAGATTGTTCAAACATGCCTCCAAGGACGAGCATGGCCAACATTATCGCTCATATGCTACTGAGTGGTGATGGAGAGAAGAAAGTCGAGACCCTAAAAATGACCCAAGGCCATTCTTCAGGCACAACTGAACAAAACAACTCAATTACCAACCCACATTTCACACGAAAAGAAAATCTGATAAGCGCACCCTCGGACAAAACGGGGCAACCCGAACGCCCTCGTTCGTGTGCCCTCACTCGGGGTGACACGGAGCGCCTGCCCGAACGGACGCACATGGGAGAAAACGGAAAATGGGCCGCCCGGACGTGCACAAGGCACCCTAGTGGTCACAGCTTAGAAAATATGGCATGGGAACCCTCGGGCCAAACAACCCGACCCAAACGGACGACCTCACCCAGCACGACCAAACGACCTGACCCGAACGGACGCCCTCACCCGGCACGACACGGCACGCCCACCCGAACGGACGCACATGGGATCAAACGGCAAACGGGCCTTCCGGACGTGCACAAGGCACCCGGGTGGTCACAACTTAGCAAATCTGACACGGGTGCCCTCGGGCCAAATGACTCGACCCGAACGGACGCCCTCACCCAGCACACCCACCAGAACGAACGGCATCACCCGACGCGACCCGGCATGCCCGACCCGAACGGACGCACATGGGAGAAAATGGCAAATGGACCGCCCGGACATGCACAAGGCACTCGGGCAGTCACAACTTATCAAATCTGACACGGGTACCCTCGGGCCAAACGACCCGACCCGAACGGACGCCCTCACCTGGCACGACACGGCGCGCCCACCCGAACGGACGCACATGGGAGCAAACGAAAAATGGGCCACCCAGATGTGCACAAGGCACCGGGGCGGTCACAACTTAGCAAATCTGACACAGACGCACTCGGGCCAAACGACCTGACTCGAACGGACGACCTCACTCGGCACGACCAAATGACCCGACCCGAATGGACGCCCTCACCCGGCACGACACGACATGCCCACCTGAACGGACGCACATGGGAGCAAATGAAAAATGGGCCGCCCGGACGTGTACAAGGCACCCGGGCGGTCACAACTTAGCAAATCTGACACGGGCGCCCTCGGGCGAAACGACCCAACCCGAATGGATGACCTCACCCGACACGACACGGCGCGCCCACCCGAACGGACGCACATGGGAGCAAACGGCAAACGGGCGGCCCGGACGTGCACAAGGCACCCGGGCGGTCATAACTTAGCAAATCTAACACAAGCGCCCTCAGGCCAAACCACCCGCCCCCCCAACCCACACAAGGCTTCAGACATAACAAGCGGCAATCAAACAACCAAGAAGAGACAAGCCACAACCTAAAATTGACCACTAGAAAAGCCAAGGGCCCCGACGAGACAATTTCCTAGAGCACATTACTACTGAGAGGTAAACGACCCCCCAACCCACACAAGGCTTTAGACAAAAAATGCACTAATAGCAAACCCACCCCGCTATTGCACCCCTCCGTGTACAGGACACCCGACAACCTTTCCAGCCAAAAATTCAAGGGGGCCCAAACAACTGGAACTCCAAAGAGGAGTTATTGCAGGCTGACACTCAATGCTGGATAGAGCCCAGGGCCACAAATATGCCGGTGGTGCAATGTCACACCCTAAAAAGAGGGAAGCCCCCAAAGCGCACACCACAACACTATTGCAACAATCGACACATCCAAGAAATGACCAAGTCACGCAAAAAAACCCACAATCCAAATGGTGAGGACTAGAACATAACCTGCTTCCTACTTTTCCTTGGAAGGGGGAGTGGCTCAAGAAAGGACGAGGAATTCCCTCAACACCAAAGGGGGACGAGAAAAGAATGCTACCTTGTGCCCATTGATGAGGAAACTTGCAATTTTGATGGAGCTCGAACCAAGGGAGGGCTATTTCATTACCTAGACCCAACCCTTCCGCGAGGGCATGTCAAGGAACAGTCGAGAGGACTAGGGTGACCAGCCCAAAAGATTGCTCTGCTCTTCATCTATCCCATATTTGACCCCACCCCGAATTTTTCCCCTCGCGAAAGGGTTGAGGTAGGAAGCGCACGCGCAACCACTCCCTTAACCCAACCACCAACTAAAAGGCTCTCCCAATCAAAC
>CM076582.1:907765403-907777903 GCA_034641835.2 Pinus albicaulis
CGCCCTCACCTAGCGCGACATGGCACACCCGACCAAACAGACGCAAATGGGAGAAAATGGAAAATGGGCCACCCAGACGTCCACAAGGCACCCAGGCGGTCACAACTTAGCAAATCTGACACGGGCACCCTCGGGCCAAACAAACCGACTCGACCCGAACGGACGCCCTCGCCCGGCACGCCCACCCGAATGGACGCCTTCCGGCCAAACGACCCGACCCGACCCGAACGGACGCCCTCACACGGCATGAACAAATGACCTGACCTGAACGGACACCCTCACCTGGCGCAACATGGCGCGCCTGACCAAATGGACGCACATGGGAGCAAACGGCAAACGGGCCGCCCGGACGTGCAAAGGCACCCGGGCGGTCACGACTTAGCAAATCTGACATGGGCGCCCTCGGGCCAAACGACCCGAACCGACCCAAACAGATGCCCTCACCTGGCACGACTGAACGACTCGACCCGAACGGACACCCTCACCCAGCACGACTGAACGACCC
The DNA here is from genome assembly GCA_034641835.2 of Pinus albicaulis. Lineage (NCBI taxonomy): Eukaryota > Viridiplantae > Streptophyta > Pinopsida > Pinales > Pinaceae > Pinus > Pinus albicaulis. The sequence goes on from CM076582.1 coordinate 907,765,909, forward strand.
GACCCGAATGGACGCCCTCACCTGGCACGACCAAATGAACGCACATCGGAGCAAATGACAAACGGGCCACCCGGATGTGCACAAGGCACCTGGGCAGTCACGACTTAGAAAATCTGACATGGGTGCCCTCGGGCCAAATGACATGACCTGACCCGAACGAACGCCCTCACCCGGCACGACCGAACGACCCGACCCGAACGGATGCCCTCACCCGGCACGACCGAACGATCGGACCCGAACGGACGCCCTCACCCAGCATGATCGAACGACCCGACCCGAATGGATGCCCTCACCTGGCACGACCAAACAACCCGACCAAACAGACGCACATGGAAGAAAATGGTAAACGGGCTACCCGGACGTGCACAAGTGTCATGCCCCTACACCTCGGGTGTCTTCCAACCACGCTTGTAGGCATGTGCGGCACTGCCGTACTTTTTCTTTTTCTAAATACTCAAGTACCTAGACTACGCCTTTAGCAACATTCATTAGTTATTATAAAAATGTTCTTTCAATTATGCAGAATAAAACATAAACATCATTATCAAACCACATGTACGCCCATACATATAAGGGAGGGGCAACTCCCTGTTAAAATGATTCCGCCCAGATAATATGTTTCATAAAAATACAAGTTTACAACATCCAATCCGGCAGAAACCAATCCTGCTCCTTGGCAGGGCTATTTTCCTTTTGGCCAAGCTCTAAGGATTTCCAATCATCAAACTAGCCTAGAACAATCATGTACAATCAAAGGTTTCAACCTGCGGAAGTGCTGCCCCAAAACTGCCCAAGTGCTGGTCACTCGGGTCACTCAACCGTTGCTCCAAATCAGTGCAGATATTTTCTTGAGCTGACCATGTGTCCAATCCATCCCCCACCCATATGGTTGGATGGGTCTTGGAAATATACACCTTCTGCAATTTACAGCACCTCAATCTGACTCCTGACACTCCCGGAATTGCGTTTTTACTGCTAGGCCGTTCCGTTACTCGGCGCCCAGTTTGACCCGACTCGACCCGCCTGTCGTTCAGCTGCGCCCGACCCGACCCGACCCGACCTGCGGTGTGGCCTATGGTGGTCTACGGTTCGGCACGCCCAATTGTGACCCGACTTGACCCGACTCTGTTCTTCATCGTTTCTTCACCAACGAGTTATTGGCAACTCGTGGTGCTACCCTTGACTTCTCTTGTTGTTCATTGTTGCTTCTTGTTTGGTCATCCTTAGTTGCCTCCACTCTCCAACACGCCATCATATATATATGGATGCCCAAGTGAAGTGTGGGTCGCTCGGTCGACCCGAACCGACCCATTGTTTGGTCATTCGCCCACGAAGTGTTGTGTCAGCCATGCCCAATAGGTTGGCCGACCCACCAACTCGCCCGTCGGCTTGGCTCACCCAAGGAGCGCTCCGTCGTGGTATAAACACATCTTTCCAACCCCGTGTTGGTCAAGTGCGACGTGCCTCTCCTCCAAATTGCCCTCGTGACTCGCCTCCGCTACACCCGCGCGCCCGTGCCCCAATAGTGCGACGTTCCACCCGTCTCGTCACATGGTGCCCGAACTCGTCCAAACGCCCAACCGGCACGCCCGTTCCACCGAACGCGCCCATGAAGTCGTGGGGCCTTACATCCTCCTCCACTTCAAATATTACTATCGTCCCGATAGTGCTACCATCGTCGCATCATATTGTCGCAAAGTATCATCGCAACTTTTGTTGCAAAGTCTCATCACACAATATCATCGCAACGCCATCGCATAAACCAGAAAGGTTCATGTCCATGAGATATCTCCCCAATAATCGTCAAATCCATGTGAATCTCTGCATCAAGTACTCTAACCAACATCAACATAACAAAATCTGCTATGTATCCGGCATAACTCCGCACAATTCCGGACCCCACAACTTGAACTAGTTGAGTAGCTAATCCAACCATAACGTCCTCATCATGAGAATGCACATCCTCATACCATGCGTTAGTCATTCCTCCTACAATCTGTCACATCCATCAACTTGATCAAGTCTGAATCTCATCCAAATGCCATGTTTGGGTCCATGAAGTGTATCCATCTCATCCACAACATGTTGTCCATGATGCTAATCCATGTGCTACTTATATGCAAAGTGGGCTCATCCTCAAAGCATCATCAAAAGTAAGAAGCGTGGCTAATTCAAGTAGACTCAAGCCCATGCCAAAGTGTGTACCACCAAGACATCCATCGCTGCATCTCCATCAAACTCCAAAGTGTCCTAGCTCGATCATCCCCATCAAGTGACTCCTCCTGAACACACCCCATAAATGTGCTCCAAGGTATGCATCCCACAATGCATCAAAATCAGGACCAATCCTGACCTCAGCTTCTCAATGAGTCAGATACTCCAAGATCACCATAATATGAAGTCTCCAATGAATGCAACTCCACCATGAACTCCCATGCCTCATCATATCCAAAGCGTTGGTAAGCCTACTTGTATTGGCCATGAGTGCCATCACAAGTTCTCACCTGCAAACATATGAATGTCTCATAGGCTTCTCATCCAACCAATGTCCAAGTTTCTCATGGTGAACAACGTCCCATCAGTCCATCTATAAAGATCTCCATGTAGTCCATGTCCTTGAATTTGGCTGCCCATGTGCTCATCTAAGTGAACTCAACTCAACTCTCATCATCATCATGTCCCAACATATCGAAGTGAAGTGCTCTCAGTCACTCCTACCTCCATCATATATGTGAGTACTTCCTTCAAGCTGCTCCTCCACTAAAGGTCTGCCCAGAGGTCCTTCTTGGTTGAAGCCATGAAGAAGTCTACTCCACCAACGTGCCCTACCACCAAGGTAGTATACGAGTCATGTCAGGCACTTTCCATTCTATGTGGCTAAGCATGACCCTTTCCATCACAAAGGCCATCGCGTTCCACCCTTGTCCAGGGCATTTGGACCATCAAGTGTAAGGTCACAAATTTCCCCAACAAATTTTTCATCGTCCCATGTCCCTTGTCCCATCAATGTGCAAGGTATCATCGTAGGCATCCAAGGAGTAGTCATCAATGGTGTTGGAAAAGAAGTCATCTTATTCCTCATCCCCATATGTGGTCCATCCTCCTTATGCTTCCATGAAACACAAGTCATCTCTCCATGAAGACTCTTCAAGTGAGTGTCCTCCATCCTCATCAATGCCTTTGATGTGTTTGATCCTGGTACCACCTGCTCATCAAGTTCCTCCTCGATCATGGTCACATTTTCAACATCTCCATGTGGTTTGTCCACCAATGCTTGCAATGTGTCTTGTCTTGGTTCAACTTGTGTCATAAGTTCGTCCTTCATCTCTTCCATCTTCATATCATCCTCATGAGAGTCATCCAACAATGCTTGCAACGTGCTCGATCTTGGTCCAACTTGTTCATCAAGTTCACCCTTGACATCTTCTACATCTGCAACATCCTTTGGTTCTCCAAGTTCAGCAGTTTGCCCATGAAAGTCTTCCAAGGAAGTCCGCATCTCCACCATCTCGTCTTCAATGTGTTCCAAGTGTTCCTCCACTTGCACAAGAGCCTTGTAGTGTTGCTACCTCATTTCCTCCAAGAGCTTCGTCATGTTTATAAGCTTCTTTCGAGCCTCCAAACCTGCTTCCCTTATAGCGTCCATTGTAGCTCTAGCCCTGACAAATGCCTTTCTTCAGCTAAGGTCTCAAGAGAAACCCCAAATATATAAGTCATCTTCAACAGCGTCTGCAACCTTGCAACTCTGTCCAGCTCTGATACCAACTGTCACACCCCTACACCTCGGGTGTCTTCCAACCACGCTTGTAGGCAGGTGCGGCACTGCCGTACTTTTTCTTTTTCTAAATGCTCAAGTATCCAGACTACGCCTTTAGAAACATTTGTTAGTTATTATACAAATTTTCTTTCAATTATGTGGAATAAAACATAAACATCATTATCAAACCACATGTACACCCATACATACAAGGGAGGGGCAACTCCCTGTTAAAATGAGTCCGCCCAGATAATATGTTTCATAAAAATACAAGTTTACAACATCCAATCCAGCAGAAACCACTCCTACTCCTTGGCAGGGCTATTTTCCTTTTTTCCAATCTCTAAGTCTTTCCAATCATCAAACTAGCCTAGAAAAATCATGTACAATCAAAGGTTTCAACCTGCGGAAGTGCTGCCCCAAAACTGCCCAAGTGCTGGTCACTTGGGTCACTCAACCGTTGCTCCAAATCAATGCAGAGCGTTTCTTGAGCTGACCATGTGTCCAATCTATCCCCCACCCATATGGTTGTATGTGTCTCAGAAATACACACCTTCTACAATTTACGGCACCTCAATCCGACTCCCGACGCTCCTGGAATCGCGTTTTTACTGCTGGGCCGTTCCGTTACTCGGCACCCAGTCCGACCCGACTCGACCCGCCCGTCGTTCAGCTGCGCCCGACCCGACCAGACCCGACCTACGGTGCAGCCTGCGATGGTCTACGTTGTGGTGTGCCCAACTGTGACCTGACTCAACCCGACTCCGTTCTTCGTCGTTTCTTCACCAACGAGTTATTGGCAACTCGTGGTGCTACCCTTGACTTCTCTTGTTGTTCCTTGTTGCTTCTTATTTGGTCGTCCTTAGTTGCCTCCACTCTCCAACACGCCATCATATATATATGGATGCCCAAGTGAAGTGTGGGTCGCTCGGTCAACCCGAGCCGACCCATCGTTTGGTCATTCACCCACGAAGTGTCGCGTCGGCCACACCCAATACGTTGGCCGACCCACCAACTCGCCCGTCAGCTTGGCTCGCCCAAGGAGCGCTCCGTCTTGGTATAAAAATGTCTTGCCAACACCGTGTTGGTCAAGTGCAATGCGCCTCTCCTCCAACTCGCCCTCGTGACTCACCTCCGCTACACCTGCGCGCCCGTGCCCCAACGGTGCGTCATTCCGCCCGTCTCGTCGCACGGCGCCCAAACTCGTCCAAACGCCCAACCGGCACGCCCGTTCCACCGAACGCACCCATGAAGTCGTGGGGCCTTACAACAAGGCACCTGGGTGGTCACGACTTAGAAAATCTGACACGGGCGCCCTCGGGCCAAACGACCCGACCCGACCCGAACGGACGCCCTCACTCGGCACGACCGAACGACCCGACCCAAATGGACGCCCTCACCCGGCACGACCAAACGACCCGACCCGAACAGATGCCCTCACCTGGCACGACTGAACGACCCGACCCGAACGAACGCCCTCACTCGGCACGACAAAACGACCCGACCAAACGGACGCACATGGGAGCAAACGGCAAATGGGCCGCCTAGACGTGCACAAGGCACCCGGGCGGTCACAACTTAGCAAATCTGACACGGGCGCCCTCGGGCCAAATGACCCGACCCAACCTGAATGGACGCCCTCACCCAGCACGCCCACCCGAACAGACGCCTTCAGGCCAAACGACCCGACCCGACCCGAATGGACGCCTTCGGGCCAAACGACCCGACCCGACTCAAACGGATGCCCTCACCCGGCACGAACAAATGACCCGACCCGAACGGATGTCCTCAACCGGCGCACCCGACCAAATGGACACACATGGGAGCAAACAGCAAACGGGCCGCCCGGACGTGCACAAGGCACCCGGGTGGTCACAACTTAGCAAATCTGACACGGGCACCCTTGGGCCAAACGACCCGACCCGACCCAAACGGACGCCCTCACCCGGCACGCCCACCCGAATGGACGCCCTCAGGCCAAATGACCCTACCCGACTCGAACAGACGCCCTCACCCGGCACGCCCACCCGAACGAACGCCCTCGGGCCAAACGACTCGACCCGACTCGAATGGACGCCCTCACCCGGCACGACCAAACGACCCGACCCAAACGGACGCCCTCACCCGACACGCCCACCCGAACGGACGCCCTCGGGCCAAACGACCCGACCCAACCTGAACGGACGCCTCACCCGGCATGCCCACCCAAACAGATGCCCTCGGGCCAAACGACCCGACCCGACCCGAAAGGACGCCCTCACCCAGCACGACCAAACGACCCGACCCGAATGGACGCCCTCACCCGGCACGCCCACCCGAATGGACGCCCTTGGGCCAAACGACCCGACCTGACCCGAACGGACGCCCTTGGGCCAAATGACCCAACTCGACATGAACGGATGCCCTAACCCGGCACGACCAAACGACCCGACCCGAACGGACGCCCTCACCTGGCATGACCAAACGACCTGACCAAACGGACGCACATGGGAGCAAACAGAAAATGGGTTGCCCGGACGTGCACAAGGCGCCCGGGCGGTCGCAACTTAGAAAATCTCACATGAGTGCCCTCCGACCAAACGACCCAACCCGAACGAACGCCCTCACCCGGTGCCACACGGCCCGTCCGACCGAACGGACGCACATGGGAGCAAACGGCAAACGGGCCACTCGGACGTGCACAAGGCACCCGGGCGGTCACAACTTAGCAAATCTGATACGGGTGCCCTCAGCCCAAACGACCCAACCCGAACGCGTTTAGCTGAGCGCCCTCACCCGGCGCGACAGGGCACGCCCGACCCGACCCGAACGCGTTTGGCCCGGCACCCTCACCTGGCGCGCCCGACCCGACCCGAACACGTTTGGCCCGGCGTGCCCGACCCGACCCGAACGCGTTTGGCCCGGCGCGCCCGACACGACCCGAACGCCTTTCGCTGGGCGCCCTCACCCGGCGCGCCTGACCCGACCCGAACGTGTTTGGTTGGGCGAGTTGGGTGACCCATGACTGGGCACCTCTGCATGAACTGCACGACAGTGCGGAAGCCATTCCAGGAGCATCCGAAGTCGGAATTGAGTGTCGTAAATTGAAGAATGTGCGTATTGACGGGCTGCATCTAACCGTATAGTTGGGAAGCGGATTGGACACACAGGGAGCTCGAGGGATGGTCTAAACTGATTTGTAGTGCCGATTTGAGTGACCTGGCAGCACTTCGGCAGTTTTGTGCAGGATATTCCCAAGGTGAATTCTGATGATTGTAAATGATTGCTGTAGGCTAGTTTTATGGTTGACAAGCCTTAGAGCTTGGTCAAAAGGCTAACTTTCCTTGCCAAGGAGCAGAAGTGGCTTCTGCTGGATTGGAACTTATTATTTCATATTTATGAAACGTATTATCGGTCGGACTCATTATTAACAGGGAATTGCCCCTCCCTTGTATGTATGAGCGTACTTGTGGATTGATAATGATGTTTATGTTTATTTCCGCATATCGAGAGAACATTTGGTTAATAACTAACAAGTGTTGCTAAAGGCGTAGTCTATATACTTGAGTATTTGGAAAAAGAAAAAAGTACGGTAGTTCCACACCCGTCTATAGCGTGGTTGAAAGACACCGAAGGTATAGGGGTGTGACAACTAGGCACACGAGCAGTCACAACTTAGCATTTTCGATACGGCCTCCCTCACACGACCCGACCCGAACGCGTTTCCTTGGGCGCCCTCACACGGCATGACCTGACCCGCCTTAACGAAGGCACAAAGGAGCAAACAGCAATCGGGTTGCACAAACGTGCACAAGGCACAGGGGAGGTCACAACTTAGCATTTTTTATATGGCCTCCCTCACACGACCTGACCCGAACACGTTTCCTTGGGCGCCCTCACACGGCATGACCCGACCCGCTCGAACGAAGGCACAAGGGAGCAAACGGAAAACGAGTCGCACGAACGTGCACAAGGCACATGAGCAGTCACAACTTAGCACTTTTTATACGACCTCCCTCACACGGCACGACCCGACCTGACCCGCCCGAACGAAGGCACAAGGGAGAAAATTGGAAACTGGCCGTGCGAATGTGCACAAGGCACGCGGGCAGTCACAACTTAGCATTTTTTATATGGCCGCCCTCACACGACCCGACCCGAACGTGTTTCCTTGGGTGCCCTCATGCGACCCGACACGACCGAACGCGTTTCCCTGCTCGAAGGTATGCATCCCATAGTGCATCAAAATCAAGACCAGTCTCAATCTCAGTTCCTCAGTGAACCAGATACTGTAATATCATTATAGTATGAAGCCTCCAATGAATGAAACTCCATCATGAACTCCCATGCATCATCCTATCCAAAGCATTGGCAAGCATACTTGTATTGCCCACGAGTGCCACCACAAGTTGTTCTCACCCTGCAAGTCATATGAATGTGCTCGTAGGCTGCTCATCCAACCAATGTCTTGTTGCTCAAAGTGAACAACGTCCATCAGCCCATCTATGAAAGATCTCCATGTAGCACCAACAATCGATCATGCTCAGCATATTCCTTCTTGACACTCCTCCATGATGCTCATAAGTGGGCACCCAGTAAGTGCACCTGCATAATGTCCCCACATAATGTCCTGCCATGCCCTCGTGTCAATGTACATGACTTTGGTTGCCCATGTGTCCATCAAGAGTAGACTCGCCTCAACCCTAGTCACCATCATGTGTATAGTGTACAGGTTAAGTGCCCTCGGTCACTTCTACCATCATCATCATGGGTACTTCCTCCAAAGCTTCTCCCCCGCTAAAGGTGCACCAAGAGTTCCTTCTTGGTTGTAAGCCATGAAGAAGTCTACCCAGACAATGTGCCCTACCACCAAGGCAGTCCATGAGTCATGCCGGGCACCTGGCCAGTTTCCATGTGGCTAAGCATGACCCGTATCTATCACAGAGATCATCAAGTTCCACCCTTGTCACGGGAATTTGAACCTACTAGAGCGAGGTCACAAATTTCCCTCTCAAGGCCTACAACAAGAAATGCTCCCCTTGCTTCTCCGATGTACAAGGTTCCATCATAGTCATCCGAGGAAAGGTCCTCCATGGTATTGGAAAAGAAGTCATCTTCTTTCCCATCCCTGCATACGGTCCATCTCCCAGATGCTCAATTGAAACAAGAGCCATGTCTTCATGAAGAATCTCTAAGCGAGTGTCCTCCGTCCTCATCAATGTCTGCAATGCTTCCGATCCTGGTACCGCCTGCTCATAAAGTTCCTCCTCGATCATTGTCACTTCTGCAACATTTTCATGTGGTTCATCCCCCAATGCCTGCAATGTGCTTGGTCCAGGTTCAACTTGTTCCATGAGTTCTTCCTAGATCATATCCGCATCCTCAACATCCTCCCCAGAATCATCCATCACCGATGCTTGCGATGTGCTTGGCCCTGGCCCAGCCTATTCATCAAGTTCATCCTCCACTTCTACCACATCTGCAACATCCTTGTGAGAATCGTCCACCATCAATGCTTGTAATGTGCTTGGTCCTAGTCCAAATTGTTCATCAACTTCTTCCTTGACTTCAATCACATCTACAATATCCTTTGGTTCGGCCACAGTGGGCTTCATGCCACCATGCTTCATCTTTCCAAGGTCTCTAAGCTTGAGAAGCTTATCAAGTAACTTCCTTCGCTCTTCTTCCACCTTGTCCATTTCTGCTCGGAGAATTCTCACTTTCTTCATAAGTTGAAACATTTCATCTTTTCTCATGCCAGATGTCCTCCTCTTGCACAATGTATCAATGGTCCGACTCGCCTCATCAAACTCCTTTTCCACTTCCTTCAACTTCTCTTTAATTTCTTTGAAGTTCATTTCCAATGAAACAAACTCATCCATCAAGCTTCAATACCACCTGCAACGCTGCAACGGTATCCCTGCTCAATAATAATAATAATAATAATAAAAAAGCCACAAAAATGTAGCTCTGATACCAACTGTCACGCCCTTATACCTGTGGTAGTCTCCCAACCGCTCTATAGACGGGTGCGGCACTACCTTATTTTTCTCTTTTCAAATACTCAATAAGTAGACTACGCCTAACTCAACACTTGTTTAATTAATCTTCCAAAGTGCTCCTGTGCGGAAATAAAACAGCAATAAACATCAATATCAAACCACATGAACGCCCATACATTCAAGGGAGGGGAAAATCCCATTAATAAGTCTGCCCAGTATTATGCTTCAATAAATATGTACAATCTGCAATAACTATACAACCAAGCCTCCATAAACCATTTATTCTTCTTGCCAAATGTGCTTGTACCTGGGTCTACCCTTAACAGCTTCCCAACAGTGCAACAAATCCAAAGGAACCCCAAAATTCCCTTTCAGAACATGTTTCTGAAGTCTGCACGAATTCTGGTTTGAGTGGGTCACTCAGGTCACAGATGCCCTCGGCACCCTGAACGCGTTTCCACACGTGGGTCACCGGGGTCATGGTCTGCACGCGTTTCCTGAACGCGTTCGACCCGACCCGACCCGACCCTGCTGAACAAACTCCGCGCCTTCAAACACTATTCCACGCGTCTGGAACGCGGGCGCACTGCACGAACCCGACTCGACCTGAACGCACTCGCCCTAAACACTGTTCTGCACATGTCCTGCGGAAGGAACTCGACTTGACCATGCACTAAACACTGCACCACACACGCCCTGCGGAAGGAACCCGACTCGACCTACGGGTGAATGCCGAACGGGTTTTTACCCGACTCGACCCAGACTCCGTTTCCCTGCTGCGACTTCGCCCTCCACCCTCGACCTTTTCTCTGGCTCGAACATTAGCTTACCAATGGTGGAATCAGCAAGATGTTGATGTCATTCTTTCTTTATTTTATTGTCCATCGCACGTCCTCCTTTCGTATGTGCCTTTTCCCACACATTTCTTCCATGGGTGGGGCTTGACCCATATAAGGCCGACCCAGTAAACGCCCATAAAGCCTTGGTTATGACGTGGCATTTCCTCCTTAAAGTCGGCTTGCCACCACGGCCGGCCTATAAAACCTCCAAGCCAACACACGACCATTTTTGGACGCGTTTATGCACGTCGCTCCTAAATGTCGCACGGTCACCATGATAACGTTGCATAGTAGTTGAATGATGTTTTCATCCGTCGACGCGCCCGTCTAACCTTTCGTCGTGGTTTTTGTCATTCGTTGCATGTCCACTGAACACTTCTAACGCCTTCCGTCGTCGTCCTCGGCTCGTGGGTCTTACAGGGGTGGTTTCTGTCGCGACGGGCATATAATTGGATGGTGTCCATTGAGCAGGGACATGGAAACCTTAAATTTCACACAGTTGGGTGACTGTCATCACGACAGGGCGAGGAAACCTATCACACCCCTAGACCTTCGGTGACCTTTCAACCATGCTATAGACGGGGTGCGGCACTACCGTACTTCTCCTTTTTGTAATACTCAAGTATGTAGACTACGCCTTTAGCAACACTTCTTAAATTAGCTAATCAAATGTTCTTTCAATGTGCGGAAAACATAAACATCATCATCACATCCACAGTGTACACCCATACATACAAGGGAGGGGCAACTCCGAGTTAATAATGGGTCTGCCCGATAATATGTTTCATAAATACAAAATAGAGTATAAGTTCCAATCCAGCAAAAGACCCCCTTTGCTCTTTGGCAAGGCAAGTCACTTTTTTTCCAAGCTTATAATGCTTGAAAATCATTAACTAGCCCACAACAATCGTTTACAACACTAGAATTCACCTCGGGAATATCCTGCATAAAACTGCCCAAGTGCTGCCGGGTCACTCGGGTCGGCACTGCCAATGATTTCAGACCTCCCCGTGAGCTCTCTGTCTATCCAGTCCACTCCCCCAGCTATGTGGTTAGCTCCGTCCCATTAAAACGCACCTGCTTCAACTTTCGACACTCAATTCTGACTCACGATGCCTTCAGAACGACCTCTGAACTGAAGCTCAGATCGTGCGGATGCCCTGCCCGACCCGACCTTGCACTGCGGACGCCCTGCAGAGAAGTTTCGCACGCCCTGCACGTCTGTCACACGAATTGACCCGCGCGCTGCCCGAATCGACCTGTCCTGCGGTGCAGATTCCCTGCAGAGGAATTCCACATGCCCTGCACGTCAACAACCTAACTCGACCCGCGCTCGCCCTGCGTTCACCGCCGCCGTGTTTCCTTCACCAACGAGCTGTTGGCTTAGCTCGTGGTGCTCCAATGCACTTGCACTCAGA
>CM076582.1:907782903-907830403 GCA_034641835.2 Pinus albicaulis
CAGCGGGTGTTATCGCCTGAGCTGAGGTCGCAAGTTGGAGCTAAATCCACCCTACCCAATGGGAGGACAAGAGAGAGCAAAGCAAGTTCCATGGATGCCACACAGAGCCTGCATCGGCTAACGCCAACTGCCCAACCAAGGGGACAAGATCACCGCTTGTCGACGCACGCCACGAAACATCGTCTGCCACATTTCAGCCAACCACACCGCATTGGGCACGGACGACCACCTCTGCTACTCCCTAGCATATTACAAGGAGCGCGTTTGATTGGGATGCGACGCCCAGACAAACGTGCCCTCCACCGAAGCCTCGAGCGTAAATTGCATTCAAAAACTCGATGATTCACGGGATTCTGCAATTCACACCAAGTATCTCATTTCGCTACATTCTTCATCGTAACAAGATCTGAGATAACCGTTGCCGAGAGTCATTTCCATGTGTTACCAAAATATCGCACCCCCACGAGAAATGGCTAAAAGCCAACCCAACGTACAATGCGTCGCAACAAGCCCCCTTCCCCCTCAAGACAACCACACTCCACAACCCACTCACCAAAGGAAGGGGCTCGAACAAGCCCCTCCCCCCCCCGAACCCCATGCCTTTGCAGAAAGGCAGGAACTGCAAGGAACGGTGATCGAGAAGGACTAGGGTGGCCAACCCAAGAGCTCCCGCTGATTTTCATCCTTCTCAAAGACCCAACCGCAACAGTTCCCCCCTTTCTTCTACGTAACACCGCTGGGGGCCAACAAGAGGAAGGGAAGGGGAAAAATTAGCACATATGCATATAACAGAAAAGAAAGAGAAGGTGGCTCCCACCCCCTCACAAGGGAAATCTCAAGCAGACAAACAAGAAGAGCTTCTTTCCAAACCCTGTGCCTTTTCAAAAAGGGTAGAATTTTAAAGAACGATGACCGAGAAGGACTAAGGTGGCCACCCTGAAACTCGCACTTCTTTTCATCCTTCACGAACATCAAGCCCACTACAACTCCCCCCTTTTTCTCCGTAAAGATGGGGGTCGGAACGAGGAAAGTAAGAAAAACACATGAAAGAAAGAGAAACAAAATTGTCCACCCACTCAAAGGAGGAGGCCCAAACAAATAACAAACACTTCGCGAGCCCCGCGCCCTCGCAAAAGGGGGGGAATCGCAAGGAACGAAAATCGGGAAGGACTAGGGTGGCCAACCCAGGAGCTCGCACTGCCTTTCATCCTTCGCGAATGCCAATCCTCAACGATTCACCCTTTTCTCCGTAAAGCTAGGGGCCGAAAGGAGGAAGAGAAAAAAGCAACCCAAAAAGAGAGAAGAAAAAAGAGAACCAAAACATGGCCGAGGCTCAAACACAAAGCAGGCTTTCAAGGCCCCGTGCCCTCGCAAAAAGGCGGGAACTGCACAGATCGACGACCGAGAAGGACTAGGGCGGCCACCCCAGCAGGAACTCGCACTGCTTTTTCATCCTTCCGAAAACGTCAAAATCCACGGCAATCCCACCTTTTCTCAGTAAAGCTAGGGGGAACAAAACGAATCACAAGGGGAGGCTCAAACACAGTACAAGATTTTCCAAGCCCTGTGCCTTGGCAAAAAAGGGGGGAACTGCAAGGAACGACGACCGAGAAGGACTAGGGTGGCCAACCGGGGAGCTTGCACTGCTTTTCATCCTTCTCCGACACCGACCCACAACAATTCTCGCTTTTCTCCGTAAAGCTGGGGACCGGAAGGGAAGAAAACGACGACAAGAAAGAAATAAAAACCAAGCATTACCCACCATAACACTCGCGACAAAAATCCAATTTGAGAGAAAGGGGGCCAAATTTCAAGCAACGCTAGCTAGAAAAACAGAGGGCCACCGCCGCGCGAGGGGACATTGGCTTAACCAAAAAGAAGGAAAACAAGGCACCCAATCAAAAGCATCCCACGTTTTCGCACCCTTCCACATACTACATTGCGACGCAACATCCTTTCTATCTACACGACATAACGAGCGGCAATCAAACAACCAAGTAGAGACAAGCCACAACCTAAACTTGACCACTAGAAAAGCCGAGGGCCCCGACGAGACAAGTGCCTAGAGCACGTTACTACTGAGAGGTAAACGACCCCCAAACCCACACAAGGCTTCAGACAAAAAATGCACTAATAGCAAACCCACCCCGCTATTACACCCCTTCGTGTACAGGACACTCGACAACCTTTCCAGCCAAAAATTCAAGGGGGCCCAAACAGCCGAAACTCCAAAGAGGAGTTATCGCAGGCTGACACTCAATGCTGGATAAAGCACAGGGCCACAAATACGTCGGCGGTGCAACGTCACACCCTAAAAAGAGGGAAGCCCCCAAAGCGCACACCACAATGCTATTGCAACAATCGACACATCCAAGAAATGACCAAGTCACGCAAAAAACCCCACAATCCAAATGGTGAGGACTAGGACATAACCTGCTTCCTACTTTTCCTTGGAAGGGGGGAGTGGCTCAAGAAAGGACGAGGAATTCCCTCAACACCAAAGGGGGACGAGAAAAGAATGCTACCTCATGCCCATTGACGAGGAAACTTGCAATTTTGATGGAGCTCGAACCAAGGGAGGGCTATTTCATTACCTAGACCCAACCCTTCCGCGAGGGCATGTCAAGGAATAGTCGAGAGGACTAGGGTGGCAAGCCCAACGGATTGCTCCGCTCTTCATCCATCCCATATTTGACCCCACCCTGACATTTTCCCCTCGTGAAAGGGTTGACGTAGGAAGCGCACACGAAACCACTCCCTTGACCCAACCACCAACAAAAAGGCTTGCCCAAGAAAACACATAAACCACTGCCGTCGCCTTTTGGAGAGAACCAACTATGGAGGCCCACATCTTCCAACGAACAAAGGACTGAGCACCGCCACTACGAACGAGTCTAAATTTTTCCATCGTGTTTCCCAAGCACCTTGACTACAGCAACCATGCCCCACCGAACGGACCGTTGGAGAGGGGGCTCCCAAGAAACGAGATTCTGAACCCCATACAAAAAACACATTAGGGGAAATAATAACAAAGGATGGGACAAGCACAAGAATCGCTTGCAAGTACATGAAACAATAAGCGTGAACTCAAGATAGGCAACTAAAAATGTTGCGAGTCTCTTTCGCAAGAGGCACCACCCTAACAAAGCATCAAACCCGCTCACCTAGAGACACACCACACATTCCTAGATTACATACCATCAAAATCCACACACAACCCAAACGAAAAAACAAAACCCTGCTATCAATGATCCTACTGCAGGTTCACCTATGGTAACCTTGTTATGACTTCTCCTTCCTCTAAATGATAACGGTCAATGAACTTCTCACGACGTCGAGAGCGGCGAACCACCGTCGTTGACGCAATCCGAACACTTCACCGGATCATTCAATTGGTAGGAGCGACGGGCGGTGTGTACAAAGGGCAGGGACATAGTCAACATGAGTTGATGACACGCGCTTACTAGGAATTCCTCGTTGAAGACCAATAATTACAATGGTCTATCCCCATCACGATGCAATTTGAGAAGATTTCCCGTTGCTCTCGAACCAGGAAGAAAAACTCGTTGGTTGCATCAGTGTAGTGTACGTGCGGCCCAGAACATCTAAGGGCATCCACGGACTGCCTCAAACTATGGCCTCGTAGCTGCAATTCCCTCAGAAAGACGCATGAGAGGAAAGCTAGCGTAGCTAGTTGTGGGCGAGTCTCGTTAGTTATCGGGTGTTGGAAAAGTAATACAACTAAACGTACATGTGCACCACAGGGTAAGAAAAATACTCAATGTCCAGTCAACCACTATATACGGACACAGTAAGTTTTACAATGTTAAGGTCAAATTAAACATGGGGCTCCACTTCTGGTGGTGCCCTTTCGTCAATTCCTTTAAGTTTCAGCCTTGCGACCATACTCCCCCCAGAACCCAAACACTCTGATTTCTCAGAAGGTGCTGGCAGAGTCCTTAGAGCAACATCCGCCGATCCCTGGTCGGCATCATTTATGGTTGAGACTAGGATGGTATCTGATCGTCTTCGATCCCCCAAATTTCATTCTTGATTAATGAAAACATCCTTGGCAAATACTTTCACATTGGTCCGTCTTTCATAAATCCAAGAATTTCACCTCTGACAATGAAATACGAATGCCCCCGACGGTCCCTATTAATCATTACTCTGGTCCTGAAGGCCAACACAATAGGACCAGACTCCTATCATGTTATTCCATGCTAATGTATTTAGAGCATAAGCTTGCTTTGAGCACTCTAATTTTTTCAAAGTAACAGCGCCGAAGTCGCGACCTAGCCAGTTAAGGCGAGGAGAACGCCGCTGACAAAAGGGATGGAAGGGCAGGTGCACACCGAGTAGGCAGACCGACCTTTATGACCCAAGATCCAACTACGAGCTTTTTAACTGTAACAACTTAAATATATGCTATTGGAGCTGGAATTACCGCGGCTGCTAGCACCAGACTTGCCCTCCAATGGATCCTCGTTAAGGGATTTAGATTGTACTCATTCCAATTACCAGACTCGATGAGCCCAGTATTGTTATTTATTGTCACTACCTCCCCATGTTAGGATTGGGTAATTTGCACGCCTGATGCCTTCCTTGGATGTGGTAGCTTTTTCTCAGGCTCCCTCTCCAAAATCGAACCCTAATTCTCTGTCACCCGTCACCACCATGGTAGGCCTCTATCCTACCATCGAAAGTTGATAGGGAAGAAATTTGAATGAAGCATCGCCAGCATAAGGGCTGTGCAATCCGTCAAGTTATCATGATTCACCGGAGAAGCGAGCAAGCCTGCGTCGGCCTTTTATCTAAAAAATGCATCCCTTCCAAAGAGTCGGGACTTGGTGCACGTATTAGCTCTAGAATTACTACGGTTATCCGAGTAGTATGGTACCATCAAAAAAACTATAACTTATTTAATGAGCCATCTGCAGTTTCACAGTCTGAATTAGTTCATACTTAGACATGCATGGCTTAATCTTTGAGATAAGCATATGACTACTGGCAAGATCAACCAGGTAGCACCCTCCCACTTCAAAGGGCATTCAAAGTTCTCTCTTACAGAGAGCCAACCTGAACAGCCATCAAGTCAAGGAGGGGTCAACATATCATGTAAAGCTCTTATACCTTGCACCTCTTGCATCCCCAAGAAGGGATTAGAGCCCACACACACTACATGCCAAGGACATGCAAGACATCAAACGTAATGGACGATGGATGCAAGATCCACAAAGCGAAAAAATGGGTCAACCCGCCGAGTCACATTGTACCGAGGTTGCCTAGGAGTTGGTAACCACCCCCCAACCAGCAAGGATGGCAAAAGCCTTATCACCCATGACAGCCACAGTGAACGGATAAAGGGGAGAAAATAGAAACATGACGCTCTTAGAAATGCCCCCCAAACCCTCCTCGCCTCACACCAAGGCCACCTAGGAGTCCACTCCGACAGCAGCAATAGTGGACCTCGAGCGCCTGCGGCGACCCCGATGCAAAGGAAAAAAAATGGAGAATGACCAACCGCACAATCTCTCTCTCTCTCTCTATCTCAAATGCCTCCCAACCATCCCCGCCCCGCACCAAGGCCACCTAAGAGTCCACCTGGACAACAGCAACGATGGACCTCGATCACTCGATCGCCTGCGGTGACCTCGATGCGAAATACAAGTAAGTAAATAAAGGGAGAACAACCGACCCCACGACGTCTCTTAAAAATTCCCTCCAACCCTTCCCGCCCAGCAGCAAGGCCACCTAGGAGTCCACCCGGACAGCAGCAACAGCGGACCTCAATCACTTGATCGCCTGTGGAAACCTCAGTGTAAAGGAAAAATAAGGAAGTAGAAGGAGAATGACCAAGTGGACAACCTCTATTAGAAATGCCACCCCGACCCTCCCCGCCCCGCACCAAGGCCACCTAGGAGTCCACCCGGTCAGCAGCAACAGTGGACCTCGATCATTTGATCGCCTGCGGCACCCTCGATGCAAAAGGATGGAAATAAAACAAGAACAACCGTTCCTACAACCTCCCTTAAAAATTCCCCCCTCTAACCCTCCCCACCCCGCACCGAGACCACCTAGGAGTCCACCCGGATAGCAGCAACGGTGGACCTCGATCGCTTGATCGCCTGGGGCAACCTCTATGTGAAGGCAAAGGAAGAAAATAAATGCATATCAAGAGGCTCACTACAAAAGGTATGAACATATCCGAACAGGAGGAGGGATTAGGCAGCCCTGCACGCCACACACCCTGCATACAAGCAACCTGGGAGATTGCCCCACCGACTTACCAACTAGACAATGAAAACTTCTCACCTGCAGCCACCTCCACATAGAGGAGGGAGGTCAAAGCGTTCCACCTTGAATTCCTCCTTCCAGATATAGCCCCCGCCATCAACGTAGTAAGCCTCATCCCCGTTGGACCACAATCGTATGAGCGATCAACAAAACAAGAAATGCGCATCACCTTGTGTCTCAACATTCCAAGCCGCATAATCCTACGATGCATGCAAGATGCAAGGAAAAAGCCGACCACTCGAGCAAACATATGGGCCACCACATCTATCAAGACCTCAAAGCCAACGTAGGGACAAACGACGTGCACTCTGAAAGTAATTCCAAACCTTAATTTTAAAACAAGGAGAACCCCGCTCCTCACATCACCCAATGGAAAAAGCAAGCAAGAGGGGCGGCTTACAGCCAAAACCCCTCCGCATTCCTCTTAAATGTATGCATCAAAACCCATAGTGCTGACATAGAAAGAGTACAAGCACAAGAAACCAACACCATAAAGAGCCAAACAATGAAGAGGACAGTTGTCTCAAGGAGCGACACACAAAAACCCATCCAAAACAAGAACGACCGTTCCTGCAACCTCCCTTAAAAATTCCCCCCTCCAACCCTCCCCAGCCCGCACCGAGACCACCTAGGAGTCCACTCGGACAGTAGTAACGGTGGACCTCGATCGCTTGATCGCTTGGGGCAACCTCGATGCGAAGGTGGAGGAAGAAAATAAATGCATATCAAGAGGCTCGTAACAAAAGGCATGAACATATCTGAACAGGAGGAGGGATCAGGTAGCCTCGCACCCCACACACCCTGCATACAAGCAACCTGGGAGATTGCCCCACCGACTTACCAACTGGATTTTTGGGGTTCCGTAATTTATTAGAAATATTGGCAGAGTCCAATTACAGAAACAACATCGTTTCAACCAACTTTTGGATTCTAGGATCTAGCCCTCCTGAATCTGGAGAGGGATCTCTCCAATATGTACAAATATGGATATTGTCTTTGAAAGCTTAAGGTAATGATATTAGGCTAGTTATGAAGGCCAAGGGTTTTGTTTTGTTTTGGATGGTTGAGCATGATTACTGTTTGAGGTGAAAAGTCCTGAATGAAAAGAGTTTCAAAGGTGAGAAGTTTCAAGAGGGAAGAAGAGCTATGGCTAAAAGATAGATATAATGCTGGTTTTTAGTCCATTGGGCTATGGAGTCATAACAGGGCTTTAATTGAACAACAACATCAAGAGTGATCCAAGGGGCAAGTCATCTATACCACAATATTATTGAGATCAGAGTGATGGGATGGAAACAATAAAGTGTTGGAGGGGTGGAAACTGATAATAATTTCTCAGAGGATTTATAGTCAGTCCAAACAAGAAAAGCCTCTTAAGTAACTGTTTAAAACCAACCAAGGACAGGGCTAACCATAAAATTCTTGGGCAAGTTCTATTAAAGCGGCTTAATTGACAAACAATCTAGTAATCCACATAATTACCTTCAGAAAGTATGAAAACACATAAGAGAAACAAAGTGTGACTTAAGATCAGATAAAGTACTTTTAAACCTAGTCTTCTTTCAGTCAACACCAAGGGAAACTTTCAGAATCTGCCTTTGGAGAAAAGAATCTAGGAATCAGGGAAAACCATATCTTCTCTAGTCTAACTTTAATAGCAAATAATGGAAATCACATTCAAGAACAATGTTTATGTAAACAGAAGGATGATGGAACACCAACATTCCTAACTGTTTGAACAGTATTGAATCATTCTTAAATAAAAAAACTTGAGGAAAACATTAAGATAAATATTTCTCAGCCAGAGAAGGTCACTGGTATACAGTAGATCCTAACCTTGTTTAAACTGTCCTTCACAGAGGAATATGAACAATATGGCATACATAGAAGGAAAAAAATTACAAAGAGAGATGCACTTCACCAATGACATAGACCAGGATCCCAAGAAGCAGCTTTTATATTGATGTCAAACCAGTTACAGTCTTCAAGTCCAATGTTTCAGTTCAGAAATCATCTTCACTATTCATCCTAACTAATCTATCACAAGCAGAGCTCCAAGGGCCAGTGAACACTATTTACAATCAGAATTTTGGGCTTGAATGTATTTCAAAGCTCTGTAAGCATCTCAACCAACAATTTCTCATCTTCTACAAAAGTATTTATAGAAGAATGAGGAGGTGAAATCTGATAAAAGATCTGCTAAAGTAATTAATACATATTCAAGACTTCTCGGCCCTTTGAGGGGTTCGATAGAGAAGTTTACAGGTGGATCACTGTATTAACTATTTTACAATAAATATCAAAGCCCGGTGGGAGCTTTATTTGACTTTGAGGCTCGGTGTAATGTTCAGAGTAACTCTGCAGATATTTTTGCACTAGGTTTTCCTTGAAAAAGTAACTCTATGGCGGTTGCGAGGCAAATATCTGATCCTGAGCAATAACTTCGGCCTCTGTGTTTAATGCTTTGAGGCACAGGTGGCATTTATGGTAGCTGAGGAATCAATTTGCCTCAGATGTGGCAGTGGAGGCTTTCTGTATGATAATCCTTAATTCTTTCTTCTTTAACTTTGTTTTTAATTGGGGATTAGGCTTTTGATAACCATCTTGGCCATAATCCCCATAAAAACTGTCTCTATTCCTCTGTTCTGATATATTGAGGTCTTCGACACTGATACTCTTTAATTGTGCCCTATCCATGGTGTTTTTCTGGAGTACAGGGTTACGTAGAGACGATGTGGCATCAATGCCTCACGGATCATTGACGAGACGTGAAATTAACACACCGCAAGTGATTTCCTTTAATAAGTCGAAAGCATGAAGGTCGTCACCCTCTTCTTTCGAATTTCCTTCGTTTATAGTGAAAACCTTCGAAACCCTGCAAAATACAAACAAAATGTTATACAATCCTGCGTTTATAGGTTTTACTGCATCGGGGGTTGTGCGGAGGAAGCAGGGCCATTGGATGGCATCATCCAATGGTCGAGATTAATCTTAGAATGGTTGAAAAGGCATGGTGGAAGGGTGATTAAATCAGAGCCGTCGATCGCGCAAGATCGACGGTGGAAATGAGATTGGAGCGGTCGCATCGCAAATATTTGCGATGGATCAAACTGTTTAAAAAATGAAACATGTGATTTGCGATATGTGATGGATCGCATCGCAGAAACTTACGGTGAGATTTTTTAGATAAAACCGCGATTCCGCGATTTGCGATCTGCGATGAGCGAAAACTGCGATGGATCGCAGCGCAAATATTTGCGATGCTCTTTGGAGGAAAACTGAAAATTGCGATATGCGATAAGTGCCAAAGGGTTAAAACTTGGTTCCAGGGTGCGGGCATATGGAAGAAAAGGGGCTAAGGGGTTAAGCTCGAGGGGCTTAAGTTCTGTACATAAAAACTTGTATTTTCATGGTTTTTGAAGGGTTTCTTGAAGGAAATGAAGGTTTCGGTAAGGTTAAAAAGTGGGTTTTTAACCTTATAAAAGGGATTTTAATGAAATGGAAAGGGAGAAACATGAAATTGTGGGTTTTTCATTGGAAATGGAGAATATAAAATTAGGTTAGTGAGGAAGAAAAGGAAGGGGACCAAGGGGTTCTGCAACAGTATTTAACTTGGGATTTTTGAAGGATTTCAGAGGCTTTTAGGATGTAAACAACAATAAGGGATCTGGACAGAGGCATGAGGCCTTAGAGAGACTTCAAGAGCCAACAATTTTTAGTGATAGAATTGTTCCTTGGAGGCTCCAAAAAGATTTAGCCACCTTTTGGTATAACAAAATATTATAGGTGGCTAACAGTGGCTCCACTTGTGGATGGTGCCTTCTTGAAGGCATCAAGAATTCAGACTTGATTTCTGGGAGGCTGACCAGTTGCCTCATCCATTAGATTGCTCTTGCTGTGCTTCTGAAAAATAACATCAGTCATGAAAGATAAATGGACTTCATCAATACAACTTTCTACCTACCCAATCCTACTGATCTAACATTTTTTCTTCATCAGAGTGCACTTGGATTGGCAAACTCTTTTTACAACATTTTATTCTTTTGAAAGCATAAAAACTAATCTAATTCTACTCCTTATTTCTCCCTGAACTCAGATTAATCAGTTGAGCTCAGATTCTTCTCTACCTAATCTACTGTCTATTGGGATTAAACTGTCCAACAGACTTTCATTCTCTAAATTCTAAGGCAGAAATTTAAAAACAGTCAAGTTAAGATTAAGCTGTTTAACTTGCTGTGATCTATGGCATAAAAACAAGCTGCACATAGATTATTATTTGCAGAAAATTAAAAATCAAAATGGAAGGCTTAAGATCTAAAAGTTTCTCATCATGGCCTTCTCTTTTCTTCACAGCTCTGTTTTTGCTTTTGTTTGAGCTGTCTCTTCCTTGATATCTGATTCAGATTTTGGGCAAATTAGAACCATTTTTTCTCTTTTATGACTCAGAAAATAAAACAGTTTTGAGTCATCTCTCTTTGGAAACTTTGGTTCAGATTTTGAGTTTGTTTGAACCTTCATTTCTATCCTAATCTATCTACTGATAAGCCAAGATTGAATAGTTTGGCAAATCGAATTCACTATCCTATCGGCAGAAAATTTAAAGCTAATTAGTCAAGATTAGGCAGTTTGACTAACTAGAAGTGTGTTTTGAGGAGTGGCATTTGAGCTTGCACACTTTCAGATTTATTTCTCTTTTTTGGCATGGGGCTTTGCCTTTCTTGTTTTGATTTCTGCCCTCTTTTCAATTTTCTTTTGTTTTTGTATTTTTGATCTTTCATAACTTTGAATGCAATGGTGGATGGACTATTCACAATGGAAAAGGTAAAAGTCTTTAAAACATAAAATGGATCAAGAGAAGTAATGCTTAAGCATCCTACCATTGACAGGACCCCCAAACAATTCTGTTCCATCTAGTTTTTGAAGGAAAAATGCATTATTACCAGCAACTGAATGAATAGAGTAAGGGCTAAGCCATAAGTTATCAAATTTTCCATGCTTTCCCTTTTCTTCCCTCCTTGAGTCCCACTTTAAAACTTTGTCCCCAATCTTGAAATTGCTGACCTTTGTTCTTTGGTCAAAGAGCCTTTTTATGCTATCATGTCTCTGCAATGCTTTGTTATACACTTCCTCTCTGGTTTGCTGAAGATGAATGGTCTAATTTATTCTTCTGGTCATGTCATTTTCTTCAGTCTGCAACTCTTGAATTAACTTCATAACTGGTACACCAAGACTATTGGGAAAATTTTCATTTGTACCATACACCAGCTAAAACGGTGACATACCAATAGATTTTTTCAAAGTCAATCTATCAGTCCAAAGTGCATGGATCAGCTTTGTGTGCCAAGACTTTTTGTTATCCTCCAATAGTTTCTTGATTATGTTCACTAGGTTGTTGTTTGAATATTCAGCAAGTCCATTACCCTGAGGGTAATAGGCTGTGGAATGCCCCAATTTTATCTGATATCTATGACAAAAGTCAACCATTTTCTTTGATCCAAATGCTGCTGCATTATCTGTGATGATCTTGGTAGGACATCCAAATCTGGAGAGAATGTTAGTCTCCATGAATTTTATGATAACTGAATCATTGGCCTGCCTACAAGGAATGGCTTCTATCCACTTAGTGAAATAGTCTGTGGCTGTGAGAATCCACCTATGCTGGGCAGAAGATGGTGGATGGATTTCTCCTATGAAGTCAAGTCTCCACTGTTGAAAAGGAGCTTCAACAGTGATTGGATGCAGAGGAAGGGGTAATACTTTTCTCTTACCTTCGAACAATTGGGATTTATGGCAAGTAGTGGTCATCTTGTGTACATCATGAAAGAGAGTAGGCCAGTAAAAACCATCCCTCAAAATTTTGTTGGCTGTTGATTTCCAGTACAAATGACTTCCACATTCTCCTTCATGGAATTCTTTCTTAACCTTCTCTGCATCCAACTCAGGCAAACATTTAAGCAATATACCACTTGCATTTTTCCAATAAAGACGTTTATCAATAATGCAATAGTTTACAACTTTTAACTTTAGGAATCTTGCCTTTGTTTTTGTCAAACCAGGAGGTGTATTTAAATTAAGCAAAACATAGACAATATCAGCATACCAAGGAGAATTGATAAATGGTCTTCAACAATGGGAGTTGAGAATTCTTCTTGGTTATCCAAAGCACTAATCATGTTAATATCAAGAACTTCACAATTTTATTTAGCCATTAATCTAGCTAGACCTTGGCCTTTGATGAGCTTAGTGGGTTTTATCTCTAAATCATATTCAAGAATAACAGAAATCCACTTACCTCTCTTACCATCTGGGTCCTGTGTTAGAATGTCTTTAATAACTGATTTTGGAACAAAGAAAATAATATGTGAGTGAAGGATGTAAACCCTGAAGTCTTTCAAAGCTTTAACCAAAGCAAAATCTTGCTTCTCCATAATGTTATACTTCAAAGGGGCATCCCTCAATGCCTTGCTAAAGAATGCAATAGGCTACTCTTGTCCTTGTGGGTTTTTTTGTAAAAGGAGAGCAGCTATGGTATGTTCCGATGCAAACGAGAAGATATAAAAATCTTTTGAAAAATCAGGGCTTATGAGAACCGATGTTTTAGTTAATGCTTGTTTTACCAGTTCAAAGGATGTCTTTGCTTCCAAGGTCCATTTCACCCCTTGCTCCTTCTTCAGCATATTTGTGATATTCCTAAGGAGCTCAGCTAGGTTAGGGATGAACCTTCTCAAAAAGTTAATATTTCCAATGAAATATTGCAACTCCTTGATGTTTCGAGGATGAGAGATTTGCAAGATTGCCTCGATCCTCTTTGGATCTATCTTTATACCCCCTTCTGAAATAATGTGCCCAAGAAGTTTACCTTCTTGGAGACCAAATAGTGTCTTCTTAGGGTTTAAAGATATTCCAAACTTTCTGCACTTCTCGAAAACCTTCCTCAAATGTTCTAAGTGTTCTTCATCTATTTTTGAAAACACAGTAACATCATCAAGATAGATAATGATGAAGAAGCCCAATTCCTCCGAGAATGTTATGTCCATGGCTCTTTGAAAGGTTTCTCCAGCATTCATTAGACCAAAAGGCATTTTCACATACATGAAGGTGCCCCAGGGTGTAGTAAAGGTTGTCTTTAATTGATCAGCAGGGTAAACCATGATCTGATTGTACCTCGAATAGCCATCCAGCAAAGAAATTCTTCTAGACCCTACCACCCTTTGTAAAATATGATCCATCTTTGGTAAAGGGTAGTTGTCTTTTAATGAAGCTTTGTTTAAGTCTCTAAAGTCTATACAAAGCCTGATTTCTACAGTTTTCTTCCTAACAGACACCAGATTAGATACCCGTTCAGAATATCTAACAGGGAAAATAATGCCAGCATCATACATTTTCATGATCTCCCTCTGAACCAACGGCAACTGGACAGGGTTTATTCTGCGCAGTTTCTGTTTGAATGGTTTTTGGTTTTCTTTAAGAGGGATTTTGTGCTGTATTATTTCAGTTTCATAGGATTTGATATCTTCGTAACTCCATGCAAAAACATCAGAAAATTCTTTGAACAACTCCATGTATTTGAGTTTAATGTGAGCTGGAAAAGTTTTGGACAGTTTGATCATTTTCGGTTTCTCTTTACTGCCTATATTGCATTCCTCCACTTCAGTCTCTACAGGTTCCAGTTTTGGCTTATTTTCCACATCGTTAAAATCAAACAACTCTTCTAAAGGGGCCAGACTCGTAGGCAACCTTTCATCTTTGGAGTGCAGAGTTTCCAATTCTTCTGTTTCTGATTCTGCACTTAATTTTGTTTTGTTACTGAGTTTGCTAGACAGTAGGTTAATATTGACCGGTTCAAGAGACAATTATTATTTACCAAGAAAGTTTTCTTTGCTGCAGTCTGTATCATAATTTGAGTCCGAACTATGCAGTTCGAATTCATTTCTGAATTGCATGAAGTCTTCTATTTGTTTGTCATTGTCAAACACTTGCCAATATTTTTTGTTATCAGGCACTGCTGGTCTAAATTTTATCGGAGTTGTGTTGTCTCCAGTATCATATGGCGTTAGACATGTCCTGGCCGCAAAAGCTAAATTGTGGGCCGCAATGTTTCTTTTCCTTGGGATGAAACTCAGGTTGGCTTCCTCAAATGCTTTCAAAAGGTCCATGACATCATTCCGATAGGCTTTAAGTCTGGGATGATTTGCATTATACTCCCCATTGACTTGCCTAATGATTAACTCAGAATCCCCATACACGTTAATTCTTCTGGCTCCTAACTTCTTCAAGAGATGCAAGCCTAACAGAAGGGATTCATATTCTGCTATGTTATTTGAACACTGAAAGTTTAATTTGCATGAAATGCATTCAATGTGGTTGTTTTCAGTGTTAGTAATCCAGACACCTGCACCAGCATTATTTTTAGTGCATGACCCATCAAAATACATATTCCAAAGAGGATTGTTCTCAGTTTGATATGTTTGGTGAGTGTCCTCTTTAACTAACGTGCTTTCGGATTGTCGTTGAATGTCTGCACTTAGTTGTAGATGTTTTAATTCCCCCTAATTTTCATTCATTTGAGGTTCGTATTCTTTAGTGTCCAGGTTTAAAAGTAATGGATGCATGACTTGTAGTTCAAGACCTATATTTGGTTTGCTATGGTTTAAAGGTTCAACAAACTGTTTTGACAGTTCCGTGGTATTTACCTCCTCCTCTCTATCGGCCATTAATCCTGATAACGCGATTTGTTCACTAAGTGCTTCATCGTTAAACATGATAAAAGAATCAAGGCCAGTACTTACAGAATAGAGAGGAGAGTTTTGAAGTCTGTCTTGACTCGTGACCGTATATTACATATGAGACACCTTGTAAAGTCTTCTAGTCTGATTGAAAACAGGGTTAGTCGCATACGTCATGTCCATCTGCATAGTCCCCTGTAACTTGGCTCCCCAAGATCTTGATAATAACATTCCATACTTTGGGGGCACATCAGCCACAACAATTTCCATGAGTAAGCATTTGGCTAGGATCTGGGCTAAGTTAACACAGAGGTCTTTGATCAATCCCAGACATTTTACTCTACTTGAGTCAAAGGAGTAAAGGTCTTTGTAAGGTCTGGTGATTTCTAGCCCGAGGCTCTCCATCACAGCTTTAGGCATTAAATTATGAGAAGCCCCGAAATCATGCATAGCGTTGTGCAAAATTTTGTCATGAACGTTTAAACTCACGTAGAAAGGGGGAACAGGTCCCTCTTGGTATCTACCTTCAATATTTGGACCAAAAATAAGCTCGGGCTGGTCATCACTAAGATTGACTGTATCTCCATTTTCCTCTATATTCAAAGCCTTCAAAATTTGAGTTCTATATACATGTTGGGTAGCTAACTCGGTTAAGGGAACAGAGATTTTAATCTTGGAAATTTCTTGTTCCAGGCTGAAAGGAATTTGATTCTTTGAAGTGCTGGTTTCAGCCTTATTAGCTGTCACTTTATCAGCAACGACAACTTGCTGATTTGTTTTATTTACCCTTGACATAACGGTTGTAATAGGAGTACTAGCTGAAGTGTTAGTACTGCTAGAGTCTGCACTCTGTTTTTCAGTGTTTTGAGTGCCTTTCTCTTTACCTTTATCAGAATTTTCAGCCATCGTTTTTTCCTTGTGTTTGACCATTTTAGGCTTGGTTGACGTGCTTTTTTGTGAAGATTTGTCAGAGGTTTTGGTGTTGGGGGCTTGTTGATTAGTCTTGCTTCTAAGGTCATATTCCCTTTGAGTTTCTATGATGACATTTTCCATGTATTGATAATGATTTTCATCATCATCTCTTTTTCCATCATACGGTGTATATAGACCTTGTTTTTCATCATAATGAATCTCAAAATCATCATCATCAACCTCCAGCATGTTGATAGCACCTTCCTTTGTTATTTCGTCTATTTCCTCAACCTCACTTATATAGTTCTGATGAAAGGGAGGAGTGATCTGTTGATCATCTTCCCTAGGTCTGTTTGGAGGTTGGTTCCTTCTAACATTCTGATTCTGGTTTTGGTTTCTGTTTTGAGGAGCAGTTTGATTTTGAATTGCTTGTGCTCTTTTAATTATGCTCATATCTTTCATCATCTTTTCCATCATCCTTTCCATCTTTGAGTTGGAAGTAGAAGGTGTGGACTCCTCTCTAAAAGATACTCTATTCTCGCTCTTCATTCTTGCTCCTTTCTCCATCAAGTTCACTTCCACAGAAAGAGAACCCCTTTGCATGTCTTCAAGAGTTGAAAAATCTCTCTCTCTCTCAGTGAGTAGGTCATGTCAGCGTCAAAACCTTCGGGAAATTTGTTGAAAGCTGAACCTTGTGGAGGTTTTAGTTCTGGGGAAAGTGCATTGTATACACTGTTGAATCTGGTGCAGTAGGCTTGAACACTTTCCCCTGGGTTCCTATGGAGATTGTTGTAATCAGCCAGAACTTGGAGAGGGTTCTTCCTTACTTCCCACTTGTTTAAGAATGTTTGATGGAAGCCTTGGAGATCATTTATACTATGGGGGGCTAAGCCTTTAAACCATTTTCTTACTTCTCCCCCTAAGCTTTGAGAAAATAATCTGAGCTTGATAGAATCATCATCAATTTCGTTTCTGTCAAAGTAGTCAGTCATCTTATCCACATGTTGTGATGCAGTTGTAGCATTGCTAGAATCATACAATGGGATTTTGGACTGATAGTCCTGTGGAAGGTTGACTAATGGTACAGGAAGGACTAAGGGAGCATACCATGCTGCCATGATATTTGGTGGGGGTGGATTTACAAGAGGTGGGGTGGGCTGAAATGAAGTGGTTTGAACAGTGGATGTAGGATGAGTAGAAGTGGATGGATCAGGAGTAGACTGCTAAGCTGATCTTGGATGAGAGACACCTAGGTTGTGAAGGAAATGTAAATCAGGAGGTGTTGTTTCTCTACTACCAGGATGTTTACTTGTCTTCGGGGAGGAAAGTGAAGACTCAGAGTCTAGTTGTATTATATCATTAAATGACCTAGTTCTTAATGGATTTACTAACTCAACTTGTGATTGTTGTAGAGTCGAAAGATTTTTAGAGACTGAATTAGCTCTCAAGGGTGATCTGAAAACAACTGATAATTTAACCTTAGGAGACTTCCAAAGGATACTTTCTGGGTCATCAACTATCTCAGGTGGATTAGGGTCAGGATGGGCTCTAGTGTGAATCTTTCTAGAAGCCACTATGTTGTGTTTTTAGACCCGAATAAACAAGACAAGTTCAACCAGATATGACAATCTTTAAGAGGTTAACTAATCTGTTTACGCAAATTTAATCCTACAGTCCTCTAACTGAGTTTTAAATGATGTTATGATGATAAGGGTTCTTCCCAGTGGAGTCTTAAGGTCTGTTATGGATTGTGGAGTCGCCAAGTGAAAGTTTTTAGCTCCTTTGGAGGTAAAAGGTTTTATGGTCCACCACCATGTTTATTGAATACCAATCTGAAATTTTTTTAGGTTTTTCTAAGTTGTTTTTAATAGTGTGGTTTTTAAGAATACCCTAACTCTGTTTCAAAACTTAGCTACGGTTATGAGACAAAGGCAGTCTACTCTTATGGCTAAGCTAGCTGATTTTTCAAGGTTAGATAAAGTCTTATGAGAATCCTAGGGTTAACCTAGATTGTCACTGATTCAAACAAGTTTCATCATGATTACCATTTCTTGGTAGTGCTTGAAAAGGCTACTTTTACTCTCAAAGTTTTGTGTGAAAATCAAGGGAAAATGAGATGAAAACTCAACTCAGTTCCCCAGTGGAGTCGCCAGAAATGTTGGGGTTCTGTAATTTATTAGCAAGATTGGCAGAGTCCAATTATAGAAACAACATCATTTCAACCAACTTTGGGATTCTAGGATCTAGCCCTCCTGAATCCGGAGAGGGATCTCTCCAATATGTACAAAGATGGATATTGTCTTTGAAAGCTTAAGGTAATGATATTAGGCTAGTTATGAAGGCCAAGGGTTTTTTTTTGTTTTGGATGGTTGAGCATGATTACTGTTTGAGGTGAAAGGTCCTGAATGCAAAGAGTTTCAAAGGTGAGAAGTTTCAAGAGGGAAGAACAGCTATGGCTAAAAGATAGATATAACGATGGTTTTTAGTCCATTGGGCTATTGAGTCATAACAGGGCTTTAATTGAACAACAACATCAAGAGTGATCCAAGGGGAAAGTCATCTATACCACAAGATTATTGAGATTAGAGTGATGGGATGGAAACAATAAAGTGTTGGAGGGGTGGAAACTGATAATAATTTCTCAGAGGATTTATAGTCAGTCCAAACAAGAAAAGCCTCTTAAGTAACTATTTAAAACCAACCAAGGACATGGCTAACCATAAACTTCTTGGACAAGTTCTATTAAAGCAGCTTAATTGACAAACAATCCAGTAATCCACATAATTACCTTCAGAAAGTATGAAAACACATAAGAGAAACAAAGTGTGACTTAAGATCAGATAAAGTACTTTTAAACCTAGTCTGCTTTTAGTCAACACCAAGGGAAACTTTCAAAATCTGCCTTTGGAGAAAAGAATCTAGGAATCAGGGCAAACCATATCTTCTCTAGTCTAACTTTAATAGCAAATAATGGAAATCACATTCAAGAACAGTGTTTAAGCAAGCAGAAGGACGAGGGAACACCAACATTCCTAACTGTTTAAACTGTATTAAATCATTCTTGAATAAACAAACTTGAGGAAAACATTAAGATAAAGATTTCTTAGCCAGAGAAGGTTACTGATATACAGTAGATCCTAACCCTGTTTAAACTGTTCTTTACAGAGGAATATGAACAATATGGCATACATTGAAGGAAAAAAATAACAAAGAGAGATGCACTTCACCAATGACATAGACCAGGATCCCAAGAAACAACTTTTATATTGATGTCAAACCGGTTACAGTCTTCAAGTCCAATGTTTCAGTTCAACAATCATCTTCACTATTCAGCCTAACTAATCTATCACAAGCAGAGCTCCAAGGGCCAGTGAACACTATTTACAATCAGAAGTTTGGGCTCAAATGTATTTCAAAGCTCTGTAAGAAACTCAACCAAAAATTTCTCATCTTATACAGAAGTATTTATAGAAGAATGAGGAGGTGAGATCTGATAAAAGATCTGCTAAAGTAATTAATACAGATTCAAGACTTCTCGGCCCTTTGAGGGGTTCAATAGAGAAGTTTACAGGTGGATCACTGTATTAACTATTTTACAATAAATATCAAAGCCCGGTGGGAGCTTTATTTGACTTTGAGGCTCGGTGTAATGTCAGAGTAACTCTGCAGATATTTTTGCACTAGGTTTTCCTTGCAAAAGTAACTCTATGGCGGTTGCGAGGCAGATATCTGATCCTGAGTAATAACTTCAACCTCTGTGTTGAATGCTTTGAGGCACAGGTGGCATTTATGGTAGCTGATGAATCAATTTGCCTCAGATGTGGCGGTGGAGGCTTTCTATTTGATAATCCTTAATGCTTTCTTCTTTAACTTTGTTTTTAATCGGGGATTAGGCTTTTGATAACCGTCTTAGCCGTAATCCCCATAAAAACTGTCTCTATTCCTCTGTTATGATATATTGAGGTCTTCTACATTGATACTCTTTAACTGTGCCCTATCCATGGTGGTTTGCTGGAGTATAGGGTTACGCAGAGACGATGTGGCATCAATCCCTCACGGATCATTGACAAGACGTGAAATTAACACACCGCAAGTGATTTCCTTTAATAAGTCGAAAGCATGATGGTCGTCACCCTCTTCTTTCGAATTTCCTTCGTTTATAGTGAAAACCTTCGAAACCATGCAAAATACAAACAAAATGTTATACAATCCTGCGTTTATAGGTTTACTGCATCAGGGGTTGTGCGGAGGAAGCAGGGTCGTTGGATGGCATCATCCAACGGTCGGGATTAATCTCAGAATGGTCGAAAAGGCATGGTGGAAGGGTGATTAAATCAGAGCTGTTGATCGCGCAAGATTGACGGTGGAAATGTGATTGGAGAGGTCACATCGCAAATATTTGCGATGGATCAAACTATTTAAACAATGAAACATGCAATTTGCGATATGCGATGGATCGCATCACAGAAACTTCTGATGAGATTTTTTAGATAAAACCGCGATTCCGCGATTTGCGATTTGCGATGAGCGGAAACTGCGATGGATCGCAACGCAAATATTTGCGATGCTCTTTGGAGGAAAACTGAAAATTGTGATCTGCGATCTGCGATAAGCGCCAAAGGGTTAAAACTTGGTTCCAGGGTGCGGGCGTATGGAAGAAAAGGGGCTAAGGGGTTAAGCTCGAGGGGCTTAAGTTCTGTACATAAAAACTTGTATTTTCATGGTTTTTGAAGGGTTTCTTGAAGGAAATGAAGGTTTCGGTAAGGTTAAAAAGTGGGTTTTTAACCTTATAAAAGGGATTTTAATGAAATGGAAAGGGAGAAACATGAAATTTTGGGTTTTTCATTGGAAATGGAGGATAGAAAATGAGGTTAGTGAGGAAGAAAAGGAAGGAGACCAAGGGGTTCTGCAACAGTTTTTAACTTGATATTTTTGAAGGATTTCAGAGGCTTTTAGGATGTAAACAACAATAAGAGATCTGGACAGAGGCATGAGGCCTTAGAGAGACTTCAAGAGCCAACAATTTTTAGTGATAAAATTGTTCCTTGGAGGCTCCAAAAAGATTTAGCCACCTTTTGGTATAAAAAAATATTATAGGTGGCTAACATGGACAATGAAAACTTCTCACCTGCAGCCACCTCCACACAGAGGAGGGAGGTTGAAGCGTTCAACCTTGAAGTCCTCCTTCTAGATATAGCCCCCACCATCAACGTAGCAATACTCATCCCCGTTGGACCAGAATCGCATGAGCGATCAACAAAACAAGAAATGCCCATCACCTTGTGTCTCAACATTCCAAGCCGCATAATCCTACGATGCACGCAAGATGCAAGGAAAAAGTCGACCACTCGAGCAAACATATGGGCCACCACATCTATCAAGACCTCAAAGCCAACACAAAAAGATAACCACGGCACTCAGTTAAATCTTCCAAACCTTAATTTTACAACAAGGGAGAACCGCTCCGGGAGGTGGAAGTGCCCCACCAGGGTAGTGAGGTGCCTTTTACAAATTAAAACCCCTCCATATTCATCTTAAATTCAAGATGTGAACTCAACCCACAAATATTATTAGGATATCGAAAGAGCGAAAAGACAAGAAACTGCACCATAAAGAGCGTCAAACAATGAAGAGAGCACACTTCGCGAGAAGAAAATATACAAAACCCATCCAATTCTGAGAACACGGAGCGAAGGGGGAATTGTTCACATATGCCTCCAAGGACGAGCATGGCTAACATTACCGCTCATGTGCTACCGAGTGGGGATGGAGAGAATATGAATGTAGACCACCCTACAAATGCCCCAAGGCCATTCTTCAGGCACACCTGAACAAGCAACTCAATTACCAACCCACCTTTCACACGAAAATCCAACCCCTCCCCCCACCAAAAGGGGAGGAGGTGAACAATATAGCAAGGAGCCGATTTCATGAAGCCAATGAGACAAAAGCCCACCTCTCCAACCCACCAAAAAGGGAGGAGGTGAACAATATAGTGAAGAGACAACATTGACGGAGCCAACGAGCGAGCAAGGGGCACGAGAGTGACATAGGTGACTGGCCAGTTGTCTCAAGGAGCCACACACAGCGACCTCATCCAACTCTGAGAACACAGAGCGAAAGGGTAACTATTTTCACATATGCCTCCCAGGAAAAGCATGGCCAACATTACCGCTCATGTGCTACCGAGTGGGGATGGAGAGAATATGAATGTCGACCACCCTACAAATGACCCAAGGCCATTCTTCAGGCACACCTGAACAACCAACTCAATTACCAACCTACCTTTCACACGAAAATCCAACCCCTCCCCCCACCAAAAGGGGAGGAGGTGAACAATATAGCGAGGAGCCGATTTCACGATGCCAACGAGACAAAAGCCCACCTCTCCAACCCACCAAAAAGGGAGGAGGTGAACAATATAGCGAAGAGCCAACATCGACGGAGCCAACGAGCGAGCAAGGGGCACGAGAGCGACATAGGCGACCAGCCAGTTGTCTCAAGGAGCCACACACAGCGACCTCATCCAACTCTGAGAACACAGAGTGAAAGGGTAACTCTTTTCACATATGCCTTCGAGGACAAGCATGGCCAACATTACCGCTCATGTGCTACCGAGTGGGAATGGAGAGAATATGAATGTCGACCACCCTACAAATGACCCAAGGCCATTCTTCAGGCACACCCGAACAAGCAACTCAATTACCAACCCACCTTTCACACGAAAATCCAACCCCTCCCCCCACCAAAAGGGGAGGAGGTGAACAATATAGTGAGGAGCCGATTTCACGAAGCCAACAAGACAAAAGCCCACCTCACCAACCCACGAAAAAGGGAGGAGGTGAACAATATAGTGAAGAGCCAACATCGACGGAGCCAACGAGTGAGCAAGGGGCATGAGAGCAACATAGGCGACCAGCTAGTTGTCTCAAGTAGCCACACACAACGACCTCATCCAACTCTAAGAACATAGAGCGAAAGAGTAACTCTTTTCACATATGCCTCCAACAACAAGCATGGGCAAAATTACCGCTCATGTGCTACCGAGTGGGGATGGAGAGAAGATGAGAGTCGACGACCCTACAAATGACCCAAGGCCACTCCTCAGGCACACCTGAACAAACAACTCAGTTACCAACCCACCTTTCACACGAAAATCCAACCCCTCCCCCCACAAGCAAGAAAAAAGGAGTAGAAGAACAATACATCGAAGAGCTGACATCGATGGAGCCAACGAGTGACATAGAAAAACGCTGATTTCAATAGAGAAAACATGCGACCAAGGGGAATGAGAGAGAGTTACCGGAGAGCCGATTTCAACAAAGCCAACAGGCGTCCAGTCATCTCAAGGAGCCACACACAACAACCCCATCCAAATGCTAGAAAATAGAGGGGACCAGAGAGATTGTTCAAACATGCCTCCAAGGACAAGCATGGCCAACATTACTGCTCATATGCTACCGAGTGTTGATGGAGAGAAGAAATTCGACGACCCTAAAAATTACCCAAGGCCATTCTTCAGGCACAACCGGACAAAACAACTCAATTACCAACCCACCTTGCACATGAAAAGCAAATCTGATAAGCGCACCCTTGGACAAAACGGGGCGACCCGAACACCCTCGTCCATGCGCCCTCACCCAGGGTGACACAGAGCGCCCTCTCGAACGGACGCACATGGGAGCAAATGACAAACGAAGCGCCTGGATGTGCACAAGGCACCCGGGAGGTCACAAATTAGCAAATATGGCACGGGCGCACTCGGGCAAAATGACCCGACCCGAACGAACGACCTCACCCGGCACGACCAAACAACCCGACCCGAACGAACGCACTCACCCGGAAGACACGGCGCGCCCATCCGAATGGACGCACATGGGAGAAAATGGCAAATGGGCCGCCCGGATGTGCACAAGGCACCCGGGCGGTCACAACTTATCAAATCTGACATGGGTGCCCTTGGGCCAAACGACCCGACCCGAACGGACACCCTCACCTGGCATGCCCACTCGAACAAACGCCATCACCCGGCGCGACACGGAACGCCCGACCCGCACGGACGCACATGGGAGAAAAAGACAAACGGAATGCCCGGACATGCACAAGGCACCCAGGTGGTGACAACTTAGCAAATCTGACAGGGGCACCCTCGGGCCAAACGACCCGACCTGAACGGACACCCTCACCCGGCACGACACGGCGCGCCCACCCGAACGGACGCACATGGGAGAAAATGAAAAATGGGCTGCCTGGATGTGCACAAGGCACCCGGGCAGTCACAACTTAGCAAATTTGACACAGGCACCCTCGGGCCAAACGATCCGACCCG
Organism: Pinus albicaulis; assembly: GCA_034641835.2. Lineage (NCBI taxonomy): Eukaryota > Viridiplantae > Streptophyta > Pinopsida > Pinales > Pinaceae > Pinus > Pinus albicaulis. Next base: position 907,807,168 of record CM076582.1, read on the forward strand.
ACCGGACGACCTCACCCGGCACGACCAAACAACCCGACTCGAACGGACGCCCTCACCCGGCACGACACAGCGCGCCCACCCAAACGGACGCACATGGGAGCAAATGGAAAATGGGCCACCCGGACGTGCACAAGGCACCCAGCGGTCACAACTTATAAAATTTGACACGGCGCCCTCGGGCCAAACGACCCGACCCGAACGGACGCCCTCACCCGACACGACACGACGCACCCACCCGAACGGACGCACATGGGAGCAAACGACAAACGGGCTGCCCGGACACGCACAAGGCACCCGGGCGGTCACAACTTAGCAAATCTGACACGGGTGCCCTCGGGCCAAACGACCTGACCCGAACAAACGACCTCACCCAGCACGACCAAACGACCCGACCCGAACGGACGCCCTCACCCGGCACGACCAAACGACCCGACCCGAACGGACGCACATGGGAGGAAACGGCAAACGGGCTGCCCAGACATGCACAAGGCACCCGGGCGGTCACAACTTAGCAAATCTGACACGGGCACCCTCGGACCAAACGACCCGACCCGAACGGACGCCCTCACCCGGCACGACACGACGCGCCCACCGGAACAGACGCACATGGGAGCAAACGGAAAACGGGCCGCCCGGACGTGCACAAGGCACCTGGGTGGTCACAACTTAGCAAATCTTACATGGGCGCCCTCGGGCCAAACCACTCGACCAGAACGGACACCCTCACCCGGCACGACCACCCGAACGGACGCCCTCACCCAGCGCGACACGGCACGCCCGACCAAACGGACGCACATGGGAGAAAACGGAAAACAGGCCACCCGGACGTGCACAAGGCCCCCGGGCGGTCACAACTTAGCAAATCTGACATGGGCGCCCTCGGGCAAACGACCCGACCCGACCCAAACGGACGCCCTTGCCTGGCACGCCCACGCGAACGGACGCCTTCGTGCCAAACGACCCGACCCGACCCGAACGGACGCCCTCACCCGGCACGACCAAACGACCCGACCCAAACGGATGCCCTCACCTGGCACCACCAAACGACCTGACCCGAACGGACGCACATGGGAGAAAATAGCAAAAGGGCTGCCCGGACGTGCACAAGGCACCCGGGTGGTCACAACTTAGCAAATCTGACACGGGCGCCCTCGGGCCGAATGACCTGACCTGACCCAAACGGACGCCCTTGCCCAGCACGCCCACCCGAAGGGACGCCTTCCAGCCAAACGACCCGACCCGACCCGAACGGACGCCCTCACACGGCACGAACAAACGACCCGACCCGAACGGACACCCTCACCTAGCGCGACACGACGCGCCTGACCAAATGGACGCACATGGGAGAAAATGACAAACGGGCCGCCCGGACGTGCACAAGGCACCCGGGCGGTCACAACTTAGCAAATCTGACACGGGCGCCCTCGGGCCAAACGACCCGACCCGACCCGACCGGACACCCTTACCAGGTACGACCGAATGACCCGACCTGAATGGACACCCTCACCCGGCATGACCAAACGACCAACCTGAACAGACGCCCTCACCCAGCACGACCGAACGACCCGACCTGAACGGACGCCCTCACCCGGCACAACCAAACGACCCAACCAAACGGACGCACATGGGAGCAAATGGCAAACGGGCCGCCCGGACGTGCACAAGGCACCCTGGCAGTCACAACTTAGCAAATCTGACACGAGCGCCCTCGGGCCAAACGACCCGACCTGACCCGAATGGATGCCCTCTCTCGGCACGACCGAACAACCCGACCCGAACGGACGCCCTCACCCGGCATGACCGAATGACCCGACCCGAACGGACGCCCTCACCCGGCATGACCGAACGACCCGACCCGAACAGATGCCCTCAACCAGCACGACCAAACGATTCAACCAAACAGATGCACATGGGACCAAACGGCAAACGGGCCGCCCGAACGTGCACAAGGCACCCAGGTGGTCAAAACTTAGCAAATCTGACACGGGCGCCCTCGGGCAAAACGACCCGACCCGACCCGAACGGATGCCCTCACGCCCACCCGAACGGACGCCTTCGAGCCAAACGACCCGACTCGACCCGAACGGACGCCCTCACCTGGTGCGCCCTACCAAACGGACGCACATGGGAGAAAATGGAAAACGGGCCTCCCGGATGTGCACAAGGAACCCGGGCGGTCACAACTTAGCAAATCTTACATGGGCGCCCTCGGGCCAAATGACCGGACCCGACCCGAACAGACGCCCTCACTCGGCACGCCCACCCGAACGGATACCCTCGGGCCAAACGACCCGACTCGACCCGAACAGACGTCCTCACCCGGCACACCCACCTGAACGAACGCCCTAAGGCCAAACGACCCAACCCGTCCCGAACGGACGCCCTCGGGCCAAACGACCCGATCCGACATGAACGGACACCCTCACCCGGCACGACCAAACGACCCGACTCGAACAGACGCCCTCACCCGGCACGACCAAACGATCCGACCCGAACAGACACCCTCACCCAGCATGACCAAACGACCCGACCAAACGGACGCACATGGGAGAAAATGGAAAATAGGTTGCCTAGATGTGCACAAGGCACCCAGGCGGTCACAACTTAGCAAATCTGACACGGGCACCCTCCCACCAAACGGCCCGACCCGAACGGACGCCCTCACCCGGCGCCACACGGCCCGCCCAACCGAATGGACGCACATGGGAGAAAACGGCAAACGGGCCACTCGGACATGCACAAGGCACCCGGCTGGTCACAACTTAGCAAATCTAATACGAGCGCCCTCGACCCAAACGACCCGACCCAAATGCGTTTGGCCGGGCGCCCTCACCCGGCGCGACAGTGCGCGCCTGACCTGACCCGAACGCGTTTGGCCCGGCACCCTCACCCGACGCACCCGACCCGATCCGAACATGTTTGGCCCGGCGCGCCTGACCCGACCCAAACACCTTTGGTTGGGCTCCCTCACCCGGCGCGCCCGACCCGACCCGAACAAATTTGGCTGGGCGAGTTGGGTGACCCACGACTGGGCGCCTCTGCACGAACTACACGATAGTGCAGAAGCCATTCCGGGAGTGTCCGGAGTCAGAATTGAGTGCCGTAAATTTCAGAATATGCATATTGATGGGCTTCATCTAACCGTATAGTTGGGAAGTGGATTGGACACACAGGGAGCTCGAGGGATGGTCTAAAATGATTTGTAGTGCCGATTTGAGTGACCCGGTAGCACTTGGGAAGTTTTGTGCAGGATATTCCCAAGGTGAATTCTGATGATTGTAAATTATTGCTGTAGGCTAGTTTGATGGTTGAAAAGCCTTAGAGCTTGGTCAAAAGGCTAACTTGCCTTGCCAAGGAGCAGAAGTGGCTTCTGCTGGATTGGAACTTATTATTTCATATTTATGAAACGTATTATCGGTCGGACTCATTATTAACAGGGAATTGCCACTCCCTTATATGTATGAGCATACTTGTGGATTGATAATGATGTTTATGTTTATTTCCGCATATCGAGAGAACCTTTGGTTAATAACTAACAAGTGTTGCTAAAGGCATAGTCTATATACTTGAGTATTTGGAAAAAGAAAAAGTACGGTAGTGTCGCACCCGTCTATAGCGTGGTTGAAAGACACCGAAGGTATAGGGGCGTGACAACTAGGCACACGAGCGGTCACAACTTAGCATTTTCGATATGGCCTCAATCACACGACCCGACCCGAACGCGTTTCCTTGGGCACCCTCACACGACACGACCTGACCCGCCCTAATGAAGGCACAAAGGAGCAAACGACAATCGGGTCTTACGAACGTGCACAAGGCACAGGGGCAGTCACAACTTAGCATTTTTTATACAGCCTCCCTCACACGACCCAACCCGAACACGTTTCCTTGGGTGCCCTCACACGGCACGATCCGACCCGCCCAAACGAAGGCACAAGGGAGCAAACGGAAAACGGGTCGCATGAACGTGCACAAGGCACACGAGCAGTCACAACTTAGCATTTTTTATACGGCCTCCCTCACACGACACGACCATACCCAACCCACCCGAACGAAGGCACAAGGGAGAAAATCGGAAACTGGCCGTGCGAACGTGCACAAGGCACGCGGGCGGTCACAACTTAGCATTTTTTATACGGCCGCCCTCACACGACCCGACCCGAATGCGTTTCCTTGGGCACCCTCACGCAACCTGACCCGACTGAACACGTTTCCCTGCTCGAAGGTATGCATCCCATAGTGCATCAAAATCAAGACCAGTCTCGATCTCAGTTCCTCAGTGAACCAGATACTGCAAGGTCATTGTAGTATGAAGCCTCCAATGAATGAAAATCCATCATGAACTCCCATGATGGAACAAAGTGAACAATGTCCATCAGCCCATCTATAAAAGATCTCCATGTAGCACCAACAATCGATCATGCTCAGCATATTCCTTCTTGACACTCCTCCATGATGCTCATAAGTGGGCACCCAGTAAGTGCACTTGCATAATGTCTCCACATAATTTCCTGCCATGCCCTCGTGTCAATGTACATGACTTTGGTTGCCCATGTGTCCATCAAGAGTAGACTCGCCTTAACCCTAGTCACCATCATGTGTATAGTGTACAAGTTAAGTGCCCTCGGTCACTTCTACCATCATCATCATGGGTACTTCCTCCAAGGCTTCTCCCCCGCTAAAGGTGCACCAAGAGTTCCTTCTTGGTTGTAAGCCATGAAGAAGTCTACCTAGACAATGTGCCCTACCACCAAGGCAGTCCATGAGTCATGCCGGGCACCTAGCCAGTTTCCATGTGGCTAAGCATGACTCGTATCTATCACAGAGATCATCAAGTTCCACCCTTGTCACGGGAATTTGAACCTACTAGAGCGAGGTCACAAATTTCCCTGTCAAGGCCTACAACAAGAAATGCTCCCCTTGCTTCTCCAATGTACAAGGTTCCATCATAGTCATTCGAGGAAAGGTCCTCCATGGTATTGGAAAAGAAGTCATCTTCTTTCCCATCCCTGCATACGGTCCATCTCCCAGATGCTCAATTGAAACACGAGCCATGTCTTCATGAAGAATCTCTAAGCGAGTGTCCTCCGTCCTCATCAATGTCTGCAATGCTTCCGATCCGGGTACCGCCTGCTCATAAAGTTCCTCCTCGATCATTGTCACTTCTGCAAAATTTTCATGTGGTTCATCCCCCAATGCCTGCAATGTGCTTGGTCCAGGTTCAACTTGTTCCATGAGTTCTTCCTCGATCATATCCGCATCCTCAACATCCTCCCCAGAATCATCCATCACCGATGCTTGCGATGTGCTTGGCCCTGGTCCAACCTGTTCATCAACTTCGTCCTCGACTTCTACCACATATGCAACATCCTTGTGAGAATCGTCCACCATCAATTCTTGTAATGTACTTGGTCCTGGTCCAACTTGTTCATCAGCTTCTTCCTTGACTTCAATCACATCTACAACATCCTTTGGTTCGGCCACAGTGGGCTTCATGCCACCATGCTTCATCTTTCCAAGGTCTCTAAGCTTGAGAAGCTTATCAAGTAACTTCCTTCGCTCTTCTTCCACCTTTTCCATTTCTACTCGGAGAATTCTCACTTTCTTCATAAGTCGAAACATTTCATCTTTTATCATGCCAGATGTCCTCCTCTTGCACAATGTATCAATGGTCCAACTCGCCTCATCAAACTCCTTTTCCACTTCCTTCAACTTCTCTTTAATTTCTTTGAAGTTCATTTCCAATGAAACAAACTCATCCATCAAGCTTCAATACCACCTGCAACACTGCAACGGTATCCCTGCTCAATAATAATAATAAAAAAGCCACAAAAATGTAGCTCTGATACCAACTGTCACGCCCTTATACCTGTGGTATTCTCCCAACCGCTCTATAGACGGGTGGGGCACTACCTTATTTTTCTCTTTTCAAATACTCAATAAGTAGACTACGCCTAACTCAACACTTGTTTAATTAATCTTCCAAAGTGCTCCTGTGCGGAAATAAAACAGCATTAAACATCAATATCAAACCACATGAACGCCCATACATTCAAGGGAGGGGCAAATCCCGTTAATAAGTCTGCCCAGTATTATGCTTCAATAAATATGTACAATCTGCAATAACTATACAGCCAAGCCTCCATAAACCATTTATGCTTCTTGCCAAATGTGCTTGTACCCGGGTCTAGCCTTAACAGCTTCCCAACAGTGCAAAAAATCCAAAGGAACCCCAAAATTCCCTTTCAGAACATGTTTCTGAAGTCTGCGCGAATTCTGGTTCGAGTGGGTCACTCGGGTCACAGACACCCTCGGCACCCTGAACACGTTTCCGCATGCGGGTCACTGGGGTCACGGTCTGCACGTGTTTCTTGAAAGTGTTCGACCCGACCCGACCTGACCTTGCTGAACGAACTCTGCACCTTCAAACACTATTCCATGCATCCGGAACGCGGGCGCATTGCACGAACCCGACTCGACCTGAACGCGCCCACCGTGAACACTGTTCTGCACGCGTCCTATGAAAGGAACCTGACTTGACCATGCACTAAACACTGCACCGCACGCGCCCTGCGGAAGGAACCCGACTCGAGCTACGGGTGAATGCCGAACGGGTTTTTACCCGACTCGACCCAGACTCTGTTTCCCTGCTGCGGCTTCACCCTCCACCCTCGACCTTCTCTCTGGCTCGAGCATTAACTTGCCAATGGTGGAATCAGCAAGATGTTGATGTCCTTCTTTCTTTCCTTTATCGTCCATCGCACGTCCTCCTTTTGTATGTTCCTTTTCCCACACATTGCTTCCATGGGTGGGGCTTGAACCATATAAGGTCGACCCAGTAAACGCCCATAAAGCCTTGGTTACGACGTGGCATTTCCTCCTTAACGTCGGCTTGCCACCACGGCCGGCCTATAAAACCTCCAAGCCAACACACGACCATTTTTGGACGCGTTTATGCACGTCACTCCTAAACGTCGCACGGTTACCATGATAACGTTGCATAGTAGCCGAATGATGTTTTCGTCCGTCGGCGCGCCCATCTAACCTTTCGTCGTGGTTTTCGTCATTCGTCGCATGTCCACTGAACGCTACCAATGCCTTATGTCGTCTTCCTTGGATCACGGGTCTTACAGGGACGGTTTCCGTCGTGGCGGGCGTATAATTGGACGGTGTCCATTGAGCAGGGACATGGAAACCTTACGTTTCACACAGTTGGGCGACTGTCGTCACGGCGGGGCGAGGAAACCTGTCATGCCCCTAGACCTTCGGTGACCTTTCAACCGTGCTATAGACAGGGTGCGGGACTACCGTACTTCTCCTTTTCATAATACTCAAGTATGTAGACTACGCCTTTAGCAACACTTGTTAAATTAGTTAATCAAATGTTCTTTCAATGTGCAGAAAACATAAACATCATCATCGCATCCACAATATACGCCCATACATACAAGGGAGGGGCAACTCCCAGTTAATAATGAGTCTGCCCGATAACTTGTTTCATAAATACGAAATAGAGTATAAGTTCCAATCCAGCAAAAGACCCCCTTTGCTCTTTGGCAAGGCAAGTCACTTTTTGTCCAAGCTTACAATGCTTGACAATCATTAACTAGCCCACAACAATTGTTTACAACACTAGAATTCACCTCAGGAATATCCTGCATAAAACTGCCCAAGTGCTGCCGGGTCACTCTGGTCGGCACTACAAATGATTTCAGACCTCCCCGCGAGCTCTCCGTCTGTCCAATCCGCTCCCCCAGCTATGTGGTTAGCTCCGTCCCATCAAAACGCACCTGCTTCAACTTTCGGCACTCAATTCCGACTCACAATGCCTTCAGAACGACCTCTGAACTGAAGCTTGGACCGTGCGAACGCCCTTCCCGACCTGACCTTGCACTGCGGACGCCCTGCGGAGAAGTTCCGAACGCCCTGCACGTCTGTCAAAAGACTTGACCTGCGCGCTGCCCGACTCAACCCGTCCTGCGGTGCGGATTCCCTGCGGAGGAATTCCACACACCCTGCTGTTGTGTAGATTAATCCGTATTGCAGGCAAGACCGATCTCTCTAGTACTAAAAGTAACTAGCAACAAACAACCAATTATACTAATATCTCTCTAAGCATACAAGATTCGTAAAAATGCTGTATAGGTGTAAGGCCTACCTTATGTCCAGTGCTTGCTTGATCTCGTTGAAGTCCTTCCCATGCACTTGAAAGAACGTTCCTCGTGAATCTGCAGTCACAAAAAAGCAAAAATATTACATAGCACCTGTATAGACATTATTATAAATCATACTCATCATAATGATCAAGGAATTTATGAAATAAACCATGAATAAAAAGTTTAATGAGAGAAATGAGTATATTTATATTAACTTCAAATAAAAGAAACCCTTTACAACCTGTGCCTTGATGTCGTGCAGGTCCTCTTGGGGTCCGAAGCAGGAATCTCTTCTACTTTGACAAGAATTGCATTGTTTGAACCAAGACGGATAGAGGTGAGTGATTTAACCTCATAGAAAGTCTTAGTTAACTAAGTCTGAATCTCAACAGCATTTAACCTCAAATATCTTAAAGCTTGAACTCCCTTTGAGGCTACCGAATGCCTCTTTTTATAGTGTAAAAGAGGAAGTTTTCTGTTCCAAATATGAAGGGATAGAATCCTCCTTCAAAGGGATTAGCTCCTTACATCAAGGGGTTAGCTCCATCAAGTGAGGGATGCATGAATCTTCTCAAAGCGTATCCATTCCCGAAAATTCCCATCTAGAATCTTCTAGAATTCATCTGAAATCAACTTTTTATCTTTACTTTCTCGCCTTTTTGAGTTTTACAGAGGTCCGCACCCATAACACAAAGAAAGTGCGGTATGGTTCTGCAGGAAAGCTGAACTTTAGGTGCGGGACCGCAGGTAATGAATAGAGAAAGTGCGATACCAATGTTTAAGGGATTTTTAGGAACTTTTCTCTGATTTTGAAAGCTTGACATGAGGAGCTGATATGTTAGACTTGCAAAAGGAGGAAGTATGAGTAATAATGAGCTCATACTCATAGTAAAATGTCAGGATGACAGATTTTAGTGTAACAAATTGCCCCCTAAAGTGCAAATTCTGGAATAGATGAAGCTGAAGTCTGTCATATATGAAGAGTGCAGTACTTTATCATTTCAAAGATCATCCCGTGGACACCCCAGTCGGAACCTGTAAAAACATTCAATGCAAAATATATACATATATATGTCATCACTGAGGTAGGCATTCCCATACTCAGATTAAAACTAACTAGAAACTAACTCAAATCGTTCTGATACAGGAATGATTTTAATATTACATCAATAGCGTAGACACAGCATGGGCGCAGCCATCTGTAATGAATAGTCTACTGTATAATAATAAAATTCCTCGCAGCCTGGATGGTGGAAACTAGATCCAGGGTCTTGATTTCTGCATCTCGAACTAGTACGATTCTATCCATGTGACTAAATGTGTTGAAGTCGAACATGGTAGAAACCACTTGATTACCAGTCAATGATGTGAACTGTTAACAAGTGTGAGAGAAACCACCAGTAATGTCAATGGCTCTCAAAGTACTCAGTACAATCCATGAAATGTGAATGAATGAGCTAAAGTCGAACATCTCATGGAATCATTCGATCGAAGGTCAATGATGCAACCTGTTGTCGAAGGCGAGAAACCTACCATTGAGGCATGCAGATTTCATGGTATTGACAATTTCTGGATCAACTTCCTAGATAATGTGCTGATGTCGATAGAAAGTGATCTGTCGTAGGCAAGCCCACAACACGAAATCATAGATCAAGTTTTGAAAATATATTGGCAAGGACTGACTCAGGGATGGTCAATAATGGATGACAGATATTTTGCAGATGAATGGTTTATTTGAACTGTTCTCTTGAACACATAACGACACTGCAGATGGTTTGGTAACAATTGACCCAAAGCTAATACCCAGAAACCGGCTGAAGACTTTCAATGTGGTTTGATTAACTGTTAGGCAAAGGATTTCCCAACCCAGGTGAATGAAAGTGTCGTGTTCAAGAGTGGTTGATTGAATTTTCAAAAAATTTAAAATATAACAAACACGCCCATTTTTCTCTCTTTTTCCCCCACCATTTTTGGCAAGTACCTCTTTATTTTTGACAAGCTTGAGGAGGATAACATTTGCTTGATTATAAGCTCATCCTTCGGATGATTCCAACTTAGTTTGATATTCGAACCCTAAGAATGAGTGGTTCATTCCTGTTTTTAAAATTAAATAGGTCCTTTACTGTTAAGTTTTAACGAGTCTAGTATAGGAGAAACTCGGTGTTTTTCAGTTTTAGGGAGTCAGAAGAAAAACTTAAGAAAACTCCGTGGGTGTACTTTTTCGTAAATTTAGTCTCTCGAGCCTGAAAAAGGATAAAATAATGTGGGAGAGAACTCTATTGACCGTAATTAGTCAATGTATACCTTTTTCGTAAATAGTCCATTTCAGTCCGTAAAAGGGGTAAACTTATACTGAAGGGACGACTGCTCATTTACTTTAACTAGTTCGAATAGTCAAGTACTCAGCAATATTTTCATGTTTAGAGAGTCTGAAAAGGGCTTAAAAGAGAACTCTATGGTTTCTCTTTTTTCTGTAAGTTTGAACGAGTTCGAAAAAGGGATAAAAATGTACTCATATGGCCGACTTTCAATTTAATTTACGAGCAGGAAAAGACGGAAAGAACTCGTCATTTTTATATGTTTTACGAGAATGAAAAATAGCAAAATGATATTGGGATTTTCATGAGTTTAACGAGTCTTGAAAATAACCAAAATTGACTCCAATGTTTCACTTTTTCGTAAATTTTTTGAAAGAGTCCGAAAAAGTGATAAAATTATGCTCTTTGTTGAAAAATGATCATCTTTCCTGAAAAATCCAGTTTCTGCACAAAAACTTGAAACATTACACATACCTATTTAAGATAAGTAAAAATGATTTCAAAAATACCCTTTTTAAAGTGAAAAATAAATAAATTAAAAATTCATCCATTCGAAAAAACTTATAAAAAGGACTTTTTCAATTTCATTCTTACCGTTCAGTTCCAAAGTGAAAAGTAAAAAGCTTTTGAGTAAGAAAGTTCCTATGAAGATTATGGAAAATCCGTCCGTTGGAATCGAGAACCGTCAGTCCTAGGTAATCCACAACCTCTCTATCTTGTTTTTCATCCATTTCAAATTTGTTTTTAGGCTTTAGTTTGTATTTTTGGGGCAAAAAATGGTTTAAAAGTTCGCCCGCGGGGTCCGCAGGTGTGACACACATTACCTGCAGACCCCGACTTTTTTCTGTAAGAAAAAATTCATGGGTTGCACTCCCGGCACACAGTACGCATGTGTATATATGCACTGTTTACAAAGCGTAGGTGCGGTACCCGCGCGGTTGGATTTAAAACATTTATTTCTCATTTGTTTTCCAAAAATTTCAAATAAGACTGTTCTAACTTGCCTTTTTATTCATTTTAGGATTGACAAGATGCTGATCTGGCGAGAACGTGAGCACGAGGAAGTGGATGAAGCCACCATACTCCATTTTCCCACACAACAGGCATGAAGAGCATGTGGCTTGTACAAATTTTGGGCCATTTCAGGCATGAGGGCACAAGTAGAACTCCTGACATGGTTGGTGAACAGATGGAATGTGCAGTACCAGTGCTTATTTATTGGTGGCCACCGGCTCGAAATTGAGCTAGAGGATGTATATTTCTTAACTGGTTTGTCCAAGAGGGGTGAACAAGTTTCTTTGTTTGGGACTAGGCCAGGTGGCCAGTCTGTCGCTAATCTCCAACTAGAATTCTGCAATGATTAGGCAAATCCTCGAGACAAACGGATTGACATAAAACACATCATCCATCCTGAATTGAAGGTTATTGCTTTTACTGTTACCAAACTGTGTGGGAGTGCTGCGCTGCATGTAGCTACTGGTTCCCAAATGCGTATTGCCGTGGACTTTTTTTGCGGCACCATCTTTAACTGGTGTGAAGCTGTGTTGGCTAATGTAAAAGGCCAACTAACCAGAGCAAAAAATGGGAAGCTGAATAACTTTGGATACAGATCCATCATTGTTTCTTTTTCTCTAGAGAGGATCCCCATGTTAGCTCCACAGAGTATTGCTGTTGATGCTGGTCGACTTCGAGAACTGAGGATGGTTCGTTGGTCCGCATTGATGGCTCGTCATGCTATCGAGGGAACTGAAATTGTCCGATTTCCTCCTTCATATATTCGGTGGCTGGATCGCCAACTTTTTGTGATAGAGGACTTTCCATACGCTGGGATAGATTTCCGTGGCGATCGAGAGATGGTTCTCCCAGCAGGGGAACAATGGGATGAGTCAGGTACAATCATTTTTCAACGTTTGCTAAATTCTAATTTTTTTAAAAATTTTTTATCATCTTTGAAAACTAATAACCAAAAGTTTTTTGAATATAGATGTGGGTCCACAAAGACCAGCCCATCTCTAACCTTATGAGAAAAGACAACCAGTTGCGGCCGCACCAGCCCCAGCAGGTCAATCAGCGGAGATTTTGACTGATTTAGAGCATCATCTAGAGCGTTTGACTCTAGATATTCCAGAGACGAGCATAGATGACATTCCTCTCAGGTTGCAGAGATATGTGATTGGAGTTCTAGGACCTTTTAGGAGGTTCCTATGTAGGGTGGCCCGAGCAGTGGTTTCTTATCGTGATCATCATCAGTGATGGGATGATCATTTGTAGACTCATATTTTGACTTTTGAGTTATCATTTTTTGCCGATCATAAGGTGTTTCCAACCTATGATCGAAGACGATGTATATTTTTTGAAAACACTCCTATACTATGATATATCACTATTTTCCGGCTATCTGTGTACATATATGAATGCGTTTGATTTACTATTTTGATTATTGCAAATGTCTATTTATCATACTAGAAGCAATTGAATCTGCTAATGTATTTAAATGTCTTGGAATATGCTGATATTCAATGTAATCAAATTCACGTTCCAAGAGACGAACTCTCAAAAATAACCGTAATAACACCGGATTTCTAATGGTATAAACCCTGTTAAGCTGTAATACAACAAGTTCAGAATCCAACCTTATAATCAAACTCCGAATTCCAAATGATATGGACTCAAATAATAACTCAATCACTGCACTATACTCGGCAATGTTATTTGTTGTTTGACCAAGGCTTACCCCATGCATGGATACTAACTCGTCAGAGGGTGAATAGATAACCCAAGTTGCGGAAGAAATGTTCTGTGTACTACGACAAGCACCATCAGCAAAACCAATGTAGGTTTGAAGAGACGTCGACATCTGCAATATCAAGAGTAAAACTCAGATAAGCAGGAATAGTGATAAAAACACACTCTCTAAACTAGGCACACTTTTCTAATCTAAAACACACCAACAGTAAAGAAATCTAAACTAACAAAATCTCCACACCACATTTAAGCATAATATCGCTTTATATAGAGCCCATTTCTGGGTTTATCCAAAGGGACACCGTCAAAATCTATCAACTCATAGGCCCCTTTTGCTAACTTTCGTTTAACAATGTAAGGACCATGCCACATAGGCATGAATTTCCCAGCTCCTAGCTTGTCGTTAGCTTGATCATAAAGTAAAACTAGGTCTCCTTCTGAAAAATTTCGAGGGGTCACACTTCTATCATACTGAGATTTTATCCTTTTAACATGAGCCTCATTTTCTATTGCAGAATTTCGTTGATTCTCATCTAATTGGGCTAAGTACAAGAAACGTTTCTCCTCTTCATATGTAGCTGGAAGTAATTCTACGGCTAATTTTAGTGACGGTATTTCGCATTCAATCGGCAACACGGCTTCTAAACCATAAACCAGTTGGAAAGGAGTGAAACCTGTTGATGTTTTGACTGAGATTCGATATGCCCAAAGCACTGAAAATAACATGGAATGCCAATTCATCTTGTGAATACCAATGATTCGTTTGATCATGGTGACTAAAACTTTGTTAATGGCTTCAACCAGACCATTGGCTTGCGGATAATACGGAGTGGAACTATCGTGGCGCAAGCCAAGTTGGTCTGTCAGTTCAGTCATCATGAAATTCTGAAAATGACTTCCATGATTCTTAATAATAGCTTGAGGAACACCGAACCTAGCAATTATGTGATTAAATATGAAAGTTGCAGCAGTCTTGCCGTCAGCTAAAAATGTAGGCATCGCCTCGTCCCATTTTGTAAAATAATCTACTGCTAAGATAATATAGGCATGCCCCCCAGCCGAGTGAGGGTTACATGTAATAAAATCGATACCCCATTTTGCGAAAGGACCAACAGCAATTATAGGGTGAAGAGGAGCGGGTGGCGCGCACATTTTTCGATCAAAAATTTGACAATTGTGGCATTTCTGAACCGCATAAATGAAATATTTGAACAACGTTGGCCAGAAATAACCTGCACGCAATATATTTTGGGCTGTGGCATACCCAGACATATGACTGCCACATGCTCCAGAATGGCAGTCATTTAACACCTTTTCAGCTTCTTCATGAGTTAGACAACGTCGGAAAACAGAATCTGCCCTGCGACGATAAAGTGTATCACCAATGATATTATACTGCTGGGATTGGAAGCGTATTTTCCGTCGCTGAGTTCGTGAAATGTCAGGCTGAAAAGATTGGGTTTGGAGATAAAAAATAATATCTCCATATAAAGGATCAAGTGTACTGATGAGAAACAAAGATTCGTCTGCAATGGACTCTTCTGCCACTGTTTCAGTATCAGTAGAGGGGAAATCACACATCAGTTCCGCAAATACCAAAGATTTCTTTGCCTTGGATTTTTCAAATTCCATGTCAAATTCCTACAGGATAACTATCCATTTGGAATATTTGTCCCCTAGCAATTGTTTGGTCAAAATATACATCATAGGGTTGCAATTAGAAATTACCGTGGTTTTATGTAACAAGATGTAATGTCTAAAACGTTGAACAGCTTGAACAGCTACCAAGGCCAATTTCTCCACATGTGTGTATTTGATTTCAGTCGGATGGAAATTTCGACTAAGATAATAAATCACATGTTCATTGTGAGATTCATCTTCCTGAACTAGTACCATCCCAATGGTGGAATGAGAAGCAGTGAGGTACAAAATGTAATCTTGGTTGTAGTTGGGAGGATGCAATAACGGTGCATGGGTCAATGCGTGTTTAAGTGCATCAAAAGATCGATCAATGATCTCGTCCCAAAAGAACGGAATGTTCTGTTTCAACAACCGAGTAAAACCCTTTGTAAGCTCGGAATAGTTAGGAATAAACCTACGTAAAAACTTTGCTTTCCCCTGCAAACTTTCGAGTTGGCGTAAATTCGAAGGAGGAGGAAATTTAACAATGGCTTCGACCTTTGATGGATCGACATGAATGCCTTCTTTTGAGACAACAAATCCCAGTAATCGACCCGATTCTACACAGAAAACACATTTATGTGGATTCAGCCTTATCCGATAATGCTTACATCTCATAAAAATTGCTCGTAAATGAGTGAGACGGTCGGCCCTACGTAATTAATGAGCAGGTAAATCATCGAGATATGGCTGGACAATGTGCTTAATGTCATAAAATGCATAAGACATAGCCCGTTGAAAAGTTGCTCCAGCGTTTTTTAATCCAAAAGGTAGTTTACAATAAGCAAATGTTCCCCATGGACAAATAAAAGCTGTTTTCAGTTGATCAGCAGGGAGTATGTTTATTTGATTGTAGCCGGAAAAGCCATCCATGAAGGAAAACAATTCACTACCAGCGCAATCATCGATTATTTGATCGATATAGGGAGTTGGATAATTATCTTTTGGACACGCTCGATTAATATCCCTATAATGGATACATACTCTTATCGTTCCTTGTTTTTTAGTTACAGGAACAATATTCGATACCCAATCCGTTAAGGGAATTGGATAAATGAATCCTGCGTGAAGTAATTTTTCAACTTATGCTTTTATAGCAGCAGCTTTTCTAGGATGAATTTGACGTAATCGTTGACGAACAGGTTTAGCATCCGGGTAAGTCTTAATCTCATGAACAACAATCGATGGATCAATTCCTGGCATTTCTTCATAGGACCAGAAAAACACATCACGAAATTCTTGAAATAGGGCTTTATAAGCTTTAATTTCATCTTCAGTACAAAAAGCACCTATATGAATGTTTTCAGTTATTCCTGGTTTTACTGAAATGTCAATGGGAACCGTTCGAGATATATTTTCCAAATTTAACTCAGAATCAGGATTTTGCAATGGATTCTGAGGTTCTTTGACATATTCAGCAGTAAAAATTGAAGCGAAATCATTTTCAAAATGATCTAGCTCAGGTAAAAATGAAGATCGATGATGTAGATCTTCCCATGGTAAATCATCAACAGACAAAAACTCACGAATTTGCTCATCTGTATGAACAAGTTCAGGAAATGTTGTTGTAACTGAACTAGATATAGAAAGTGATTCCTCATGGATCCCATTCATTGGATCAGTTTCGGTTGAAGAGGGGTTGGAAAGTGATTGTACAGCCTGATACGCAATTTCAAATGGACTCAAAGGCATCATGCCATCAAATGAATCAATCTCGGATTCGGAAGGTACGATCCAAGGATCATCAAACATAACAGTGTCTAACGAAATCATGTGAATATTTGCAGTAGAAGGCGATACGTTAGGAGGAGGAAAGGAAAAATTTCCTAGTAAACCAGAATCTTTAATCAAACCCACTCCAACATCCTTATAAGGGATAGTCGTTTTACCAACATGCTGGATTGTTTCTGTAGAGGCTGGGTCAGACGAGAAATAAGTTAACTGATCTATTGTCACGATATTTCCTTGATATGGAAATTTTATGAGTCGAAAGACCGAAGAAACAACAACAGTCATAGCATAGGACCAACTACGACCCAGAAGAAGGTTGTAATCTAGAGGGGCATCAACCACTTCCACATCTAGATTAACGATTTTACCTTCGACCCCTATGGGTAAATCCGGAAAAATACCAAAAGGTTGAAAACCTCGACCATCAAAAGCCTTTAGAATTGTCGGAGATTGGTTAAGTGTAGGAGAACCAAGCGATTTCCAACACTGAATCGACATAATACACGTTGAAGCTCCTTCATCAATCACAGTCCGAAAGATTGGTCTGTTTTTTACTAACACTGGAATCTGGAAAGCCATTTGATGAGGTAGGCGAGGTGTACTATTTTCTAAATCGAAGATTATAAGGTTGGAATCCTGAACATCGACAGCTCCTATGGTAGACAATAATAATTTACGTTGTGCTGGACACGATTGCAGCACTTCCAAAGCTGACATTGCTGAAGGAGAAACGGCTAAGTCTTCAACAATGTTGTAATTCTGAGCAGCTCTCGCATGTGGATTGAAAGCTGATTTACGAAGAACACCTTTAGCAGGCGGTTTGATTATTAAGTCTGGATTTTGTTTCTCGATCTGTAGCGGACCAGAAATAGGAGGAGGTGTAGTTGATGTGTTTGTATTATAAGATTCTGCTTCTTTACCATCAACAGGATTCTTAGAACCGTAATCTTGCGATCGCGTCACAACCCTTACATGAGACATCATCATAATAGGCTCTTCTAAAGTAGTCGAGGAAGAACCAATCATCTTACTATCTTGAACTGGAAAAGGATCCTTCAAGACAGCAGGTTGTTGCAATCCTTTAACGAATTTCGTAACTTCAACTCGATATGGACATTCTTTCGTGAAATGATCTTGTTCACAGATGAAACAAGGATAGAGAGGTTTACATTTTTCGTCATTAGATTCATCTTTATCAGTTTTCTCTTTCGAATTCTTTTTGTTTTTATTCTTCCCTTTCTTTTTACCACCGGATTTAGATTTGGTCGTAGATGTCTCTACGACATGAATATCGGCAGAAACTTCGGGGGAAGATTCTCCTTTCGGGGAATCTGGTAAAGTTATAATAGGAGAAGAATTTTTTGAATATTTCTTCTTGCTTTTAGAATTGACTGTACCAATCATACCGTCAGCGGCATGAGACCCGGAAGGAGCTGCAGCTATTTGACCTTGCTTTGGAAGATCGAGAATTTTCTCATGTAAAGTACCTGACTATGGATATACGAGGTCAAGGTACTGAACTTGGGCAATTACTTGCTCTTCAGTAACAACACCAGCCTTAGCTACATCTTCAGTGATCTTGGGTAACAATGATTTAACAAACTATTCTGCCAAAATTTGATCCGGAATATAAACTTTCACCAAACGCCTCCTACGTTGCCATTCATGAATATGATCATAAATATACATGGAATTAGATTGTTTTAGTGAAGTTAATAATTTCGTGCCATTGTCGTATCTGACAGGCAACTGAAAATGAGTCAAGAAAGCAGTTGCTAACTGACTGAAATTATGAAACGAGCCTCGTGGCAACTCAATGTAACATTTGGCTGCAAAACCTATGAGAGTTCTTTGGAAAAGACGTAAATGAATCGAATCATAAATAATTGAATTAGATGCACACCAAAGGTGATAAGTCATAACATGATTCGATGGATCCTCTCCTGAATTACCTTCAAATTTTGGTATATCACTGGGAAACTTATGAGGCATTGGCGGCCAGTTTTGATAATAAAAAATGGGATCATTCGTAAGGCACGTCAAATCAGGTAAGTCCAAAGTTGCGATAAACGGTAATTGACGGTTAGGGTCATGAAAACCTTGAGAAGCCAAAGCAGATCCAGGGGGCAGATACCCAGGATAACTAGGAATCGGATTTGCATTAGGTATTGTGTAACCTCCCGAAAAACCAGGATGAACCGGACCATAATAAGGTTGTTGATAAGTATAACCAGGGTACGGTTGATACTGATAGTTTGGATTCTGTACATAGGGACCGAATTGCGGCTGTCCCTGGTACGGTTGATACGTAAATTGAGGTTGACTTGTAACAACTGTACTTGTACCAGCTTATCCTGCAGGCATCTGAACTGTAGTCTGAATGGAAGGTCCTGACTGAGGTATAGAGACTTGAGGGATTTGCATGGATACAGGGATAGAAGAAGTCGGTGCTACAGATACTCCAGAAACAGGTGTGACAGGTTGAACAGACGTTGCAGCAGTTACAATAGTTTGAGGTGGAGTCTGGGGTGTACTAGGCCCAGTCTGCTGAACTGAACTAGATGTAGGAGTTTGAATAGCTGTCTGAACAGGTTGCTGGGTTGGACCAGAAACCAAAATCTATCCAGGTTGATAAGGAAACTGCACATTAGGCTGCAAAGGCTGTTGAAATTGGGACGGATCCCACACCATAGTTTCGGGGTATTGTCCCATAGAAGGTTGAACGTAAGGACCAAAACCTGGTTGAACGTAGGGTTGATAAGTAAGTGGTAAATTTCTGGCTCCTTGACCAGAAGGCTGTTGGAAACCTTGAGTTGGGTACTAACCTTGAGGTTGATAACCCTGAGGCGCGTACTGAGACTGGGGTTGATAAGGACCCTGAGGAGCATATTGTGCTTGGGGTTGACCTTGAGGTATTTACTATCCTTGAGGTTGATAACCCTGAGGTATGTACTGTCCTTGGGGTTGTCCCCCAAAATAATATGATTCCACAATTTGTCCTGGGAAAAAGATACCTTGAGGTTGTGCCCCAGGTGGTAACTGACTACCTTGAGGTTGCCCCCCAGGCGGTAACTGACTACCCTGAGGTTGCCCCCCAGGCGGTAACGGATTTCCTTGAGGCTGTCCCCCAAAAGGAAAATGACTGCCTTGAGTTTGAGGATTTGGAATATTACCAGACATCATAAAGATTTGATCTGCGTTTGACGTTTCATTTTTAAGTCCATCAAGACCAGATGATAACACATTTTCTATGGGTTGAGGAGTTGCTCCCAAGAAAGTACCAGACAAAGACTGATATCCCGAAGGAACAGAAGGACCACCGTGTAAAAATGATTCCGGCGTTTGAGAAAACATGGATGACTCTCCTGCCATAAAATATGACGGATAATAACCTCTGGGTGTAGGATGAAATGGAATTCGAGGTGGATAAAAAGCAAGACCCGGATTCTCTAAAAAGTTCGTTAAAGAGAGATACCAAGGATTAGTTCGAATGGGGCTATAGAGAATAGATTCATGCTCCCTAATATTTAACGATTGAGGGGATTAGGGAAGAGATATGTCTTCATCTGGATTAGTAAGTTCTTCAATAGAAATAAGTCTAGAGGGAATATTGTCTGTAATGATATTTCTTACCCTAGGTGAACCTGGATCACTAGAAGTTGGTGTAATAAATCCTGAGGATGTTTCCAAAATAGAAGATTCAGTTTCAGGTTCAGAGATTTCAGGTTCGTCAGATAATTCACCAGAAGGAGAAATACTTTTAGTAACTTCAGAAACTGAAATTAGTTCTTGAATGTATTCTGTTGTAGGTATTTGATGATCAGGATGTATAACTATAGATGAAATTCCAATTTCTGTTGATCTAATTCTACTACTACTGGATGATACCAGAGCACGAAGCCCTTCAAGTTGACTTGGTGAATATTCAGGGGGTTTCCCTTGTATTCTCCGGGATTGTCTCGACAATTCCGCCACGATTAAAAATGATCTAATCACACGCAAACAAAGAAAAATTTCAAGGAAAACACCTAAAGTCTCTAAGAAACAAACATTGAATCATATGCTTAAAAATATAAGAGTTCAAACCACACACAAACAGTAACTTTCCGCACTAAAAACACTAGTTGGTGATGAAATCCAACTTAGTAGAGGTTTAACACGAAAAGGGTGGTTGGAACAGTTACCCCGACAACCTGCTTAATGAAACAGACCGGTGCAAGTTTCTCCACTATACCATCTCGAGTGAAGATAACCCTCCAGAGAGTCCAAGTGAGTCTAGCCGACGTCTGTTCCAGGTACAGTGGGATCTTCCCTCCACCGTCACCTTAGGAAAGAATCCTAAAGATTATGGCCACTAAGGTTACCAACAGAAACAAATATACCTGGGGGAACAGTCTACGATCTGACACACATGCAAGGGCAGAGTAAAAAAGCTCAATCCCCTTGAAGGCTCCTTGAAATAATCCAAGGTTTACGGACAAGTGACCCTAGGCTCCTCGACAATGGTCTATCCGAGGTTTACCATTGTTAATACGTGTATATCTTCTATCGTTCCCAATGAAGAAGGATTGATTACCCCACTGGTTCAGATATGATCTCGTGCTTGACTCCTTTAGGAGGAGCTTCCCAGAGCATAGATGCAACAATTGGAATTTCTTCCTACCGCAAGATTTGTCTACTTGTTTGTTTTAGCTATCTTGGAGAGTTAATTAATCCCTACTCCAAGATACTAGCCTAAGCTATGTTGGTGATAAGAGCCCTAGAAATAAAAGATTACTAGATGAATTTTAATTAAGCGTTACTTTTATGAGTTGTTTCTTAAGTCAATGGGTGCGGAAATGAAACTTTGGATGATGTGAAGACTCGATTTCCAAAAACACTAAAATGCACCTAGAATGATAATCAATTCTTTTTCTTTCAATGAACTTCTATCTAAGAAAGAGTTGGAGAATGCAATTCTTTTAATAAACAATTCCTTCTTTAAACATGAAAATGATTGAAAGAAAATATTTTGTCTTTTCAATGATGATATATATCAAGCTCATAAAAAATTCATTTTTCTTTCGAAACTTGAAGCTACAAAACAATTTTCCTCCGAAAGAAAGCTATAAAAATTAAAAAACTACTCAAAACTACAAAATCTAATCTTGAGAACTATGATTTTAAACAATCTAAATTGAGTAAAAGTTTTAAGCTTTTTTGAAGAATGTTTTCCTTAGTTGTTCAGCAAACTAAGAGTCTATTTGTTTAGAATAACAAACAAATCAAAAACACTCAAAATATGTTTTTTTTTATAAAAATGAAATTCAAAACTTTCAACCAAGTTTTTTCGAAGATTCGCAAAGAAACAAAAGGCTCTATTTCTCAATAAAGGATGTTTTCACAATTAGGTCGGATTCAAAAAGACAAAAAGAGATCAATGTAATCTTATATTCGTCAAACTATCAAAGCTTCGAATCGCTACAAAGACCAAGTGGAAAAACAATCCAAAATGAAAAATCTTCTAGAAAATCATCAAAACATCAATACTGTTGGAGTTCATTCACAAAAAATTCTTGACAGAAACAATAATCAATCTGGGCAGAAACCAAAGAGCTAAATCCAAATAAAAATAAACTAGAGAAAGAAATCTAGAAGTTTTCTAAAATTTTCACAGGGTCCGCAGGCAACCAGTATTGACAGGTGCGGTCCCGCACTGTCAAAATAAGCCAGAGTGCGGTCCTAGGAAAAATTATAGAAATTAAAATATTTCTAAATTTTCAAAAACAGGGAAAATCTAAATTACCCAGACAGATATGTATCAATCAAAACCAGGAAAAAATGTTTCCTCAAATCAAAAATAAAAGAGAACCCAAAACAACAAGTTCTTTCCCCAGCGGAGTCGCCATTTTGTTGTGTAGATTAATCCGTCTTGCGGGCAAGACCGATCTCTCTAGTACTAAAAGTAACTAGCAACAAACATCCAATTATACTAATCTCTCTCTAAGCATACAAGATTCGTAAAAATTCTTTATAGGTGTAAGGCCTACCTTATGTCCAGCGCTTGCTTGATCTCGTTGAAGTCCTTCTCGTGCACTTGAAAGAACGTTCCTCGTGAATCTGCAGTCACAAACAAGAAAAAAGATTACATAGCACCTGTATAGACATTATTATAAATCATACTCATCATAATGATCAAGGAATTTATGAAATAAACCATGAATAGATAGTTTAATGAGAGAAATGAGTATATTTGTATTAACTTCAAATAAAATAAAACCTTTACAACCTGTGCCTTGATGTCGTGCAGGTCCTCTTGGGGTCCGAAGCAAGAATCTCTTCTACTTTGACAAGCATTGCACTCTTTGAACCAAGACAGATAGAGGTGAGTGATTTAAACTCACAGAAAGTCTTAGCTAACTAAGTCTGAATCTCAACAGCATTTAACCTCAAATATCGTAAAGCTTGAACTCCCTTTGAGGCTACCCAAGGCCTCTTTTTATAGTGGAAAAGAGGAGGCTTTCTGTTCCAAATATGAAGGGATAGAATCCTCCTTCAAAGGGATTAGCTCCTTACATCAAGGGGTTAGCTTTATCAAGTGAGGGATGCATGAACCTTCTCAAAGCG